>CM074789.1:10406880-10655974 GCA_037355745.1 Pseudo-nitzschia multiseries
GGAGCGTTGATTGCAAGAACCAACACTCTACTCAAATAAGTTGGATGTAAGAAGGCAGATTATGAAGTGATTGTTTTTTTTTGTCGCGAGGTAGAAAAAGTGATTTTTTTTGTCCGGAGGTAGAAAAACAATTACTGTGTGTGTGTGTGAGATTTTTTTTTTTTTGAGGTAGAAAAAAAATTATCGCTCGATCGATCGATTGATACCACGATTTGTAGTAGAGGATACTTCAACTTGTGTAGAATTCTACACAATTTTGTACTAGTGTAGATTTCTACATGTTTTTTGTACTGGATACATACTAGTATTGAATCCGTGTAGGTTTCTACGACTGTAGAATACTACACGATTTTGTACTTGACAATTCCCGTTACTAAATTCGCGTAGGTTTCTACTCCTGTAGAATTCTACATGTTTTTTGTACTAGACAGTTTCCGGTACTGAGTTCACGTAGGTTTCTACTCCTGTATAATTCTACACATTTTTTGTACTAGACAATTCCCAGTACTGAATTCGCGTAGGTTTCTACTCCTGTGTAATTCTACACGTTTTTTGTACTAGACAATTCCCAGTATTGAATTCGCGTATGTTTCTACGCGAGTAGAATTCTACACGATTTTGTAATAGACAATTCCCAGTACTGAATTCGCGTAGGTTTCTACTCCTGTATAATTCTATGCGATTTTGTACTAGATAGTTCCTGGTTTTGAATCCGTGTAGGTTTCTACGCCAGTAGATTTGTACACAATTTTCGTACCAGATAGTTACTGGTGTGGTTTGTAGATACAAATGGCACACAAGACAGTAAGGTATGTTAGGTGCAGCAGTCTATGAGATTCTACAGGTGACTAGAGGATTGAAATACATAACCTTAGTGGTGTTTTAAAAAGTTTCCAGTTTGAAAAAATTATGGCGAGGGAGGGGTGGCTTGCACAGGTACGTGGTGATCTACTTCTACCAATATATGGGCGCGCACAAGCCAGACAACACACAGAAGAAGTTAGGGCAAACATCATAGTACAGAACCCACGGAAAAACTCTACACACAAAACATTGTACACATATGAAAAGAATTCACCGTGTAACGCGTACTGTACGAAAAGTCATAAGGGCAAATAACCTTATTCGTAAGGTTATTTAACTTGAGTGAATAATCGTCGACGTTTCCATGTGGTTTGTCTCTTTACCGGATTTCCCCATCAGCTCACTCTTCGAAGGATTAACAACTCTAAAACACTATCATGCCCTAAAATCTACGTACAACCTAGTACTAATTCTACATGATAAGGTACAATCATATGTGATATTCAATGAGAATATCACGGTGAATTACACGATAATACGGTAAAACATTATGCGGTAAAAGACCGATCAAAGATGGTTTGTGTGTGTTTTGCGTCTTATTTATGTGTGCTTTGTATGCTAAGAATTACACGGTAATATGCCGTAAAATCGACACGACGATACGAGAGTAATTAACCTGTCGATCGACATCGACAAGGCCGAATGAACTGTAGCGAATGATTACGATTACTCTTGCTCACTAAATCAATCGATCGTAAGACCGATTGCATTTGTTTTATTACTGTTACGACGCACTTTCTTTAGTTTATCAGACCCACAGCACTCTACGAGCTGTGGAGGACCGCGTTTCCCGAAACGCAGTTTGAGCTCGAAGACTAATCCGGACTAGCCTGATCAGCTACCGGCATCAACCCTCAAGGATGTAAAAGAGGCAGTTGCCTGTGGAGCCCTGGAATAGACCAACACCAGGGCGGTCTCCCTGAAAGAAGAGACCAAAGAACCGAACCAAGGTGGTGGCTCCACCGGGTTTCGGGATCCAGCAAAACAAGCAAGGGAAAAGAAGCTGGACGGCTCAGTCGAAAGGGCCGCCCAGGTTGGCATCAGTTGAAAGGAATCAATATCCAATCCGAGAACACTGATCTTTCACTGAAAACAAGAATGACGCGAGCGAAAAGATTGAGCCAGAAGTATTCTGTGGTGAAACAGATTGGAAGGAACAGATTGCAAAGAGCATCTGCCCGGAAGGAACAGATTGCAAGGAGCATCTGCCCGCACGAGAACGAAAATCAAAAGATATGAGAACACCAAATCGCGAAAGTCCAAATCGCGAAAGATCGAAAGATCCAATACGAAAAAGAGAACACTTCTCAGGAAACAATCTTTGAAATCCACCACAGAAATACAGAATGAGCAAAATCCCGAGAAAGGGTAGGAAAGCTCACAATCTTGATTTGCAACAAAAGCAAAAGCTCACACAAATACAAACAACCGGAAAGAAAACTCGATCCGAACGAAAGTATAAACGAACCGGAATATAGCCGTTTCGAATATAAGCACATCACTCAACAGTCACAAACAAATTAATACCCAGCTCTCACATCCAATCCTCGATCCGATTACCTTCTCTCTCCACATACCATCCTCCGAATACTCCGAATACTCCGAAAACTCCCTTCAAAGTGACCATCCGACCATTAGAATACGCAATTCTCCACCATGGTACGAACTAGAACACACGGCGACATAGAAGAAACAAAAATGGAGGTGGATCGAGATCCGAATGATCCTGATGGAGACGAGGATTCCGAAAAGTATCCAGATAGTGAAGAGGAGTTCGATGCAAGGATCATGAGAGTAATGGAAAAGGCCATGACTGACCCAGAAATAAACTCAACTTGGAAAAGAGTCATTGACAAGGAAGTAAAGAGAAGGATCAGATCGATACAGGATGCGGTAGAGCAACACAGAAATCCAAATGACGTCAATCAGGGTGATAGTGATAGTGATATCAACAATGAAGATGAGAACCAACTAGACGTCGACCTAAGGGCTGAACGACACGGAAGGAGGTCATCCCAACCAAAAATAAAAATCAGGGGATTCAACAGTGGAAGATTTCTGAATCCAGAACAGCTTGCCTTTAGAAGCAGCTTAATGGATTTTGGTATCAACTATGAATCAGCTGAAGAAATTATGAGGGGAGGGATGTCTAATATTCGCGAAATTACAGACCTCAACAAGGAAAGCATCAAATCATTCATGCATGGATTGAAATCTATCAGCCCAGAATGTCCTAACCCAAAAAGTATCCACTATGGTAACAGGCTATCATCGAGGCTTCTCACATGGGCAAGTTGGGCTCGATACCAACCACTGATTGGAGTTGAGCCAAGGGCTATCGACTGGAACGCAAACCCAAACAACCTGGAACTGCAGCAATTCAGAATCAAGATGATGGAATCAAGTGTGAAATCACAGGAAAAAGCAACCCCACCCGAGCTGAAGGATCTTACAAAATTCAGGGAATGGGAGGAAGGCTTCCGACAAAACCTGAGGTACAGATTCAACTCTGAGGGATTTCCAATCTTGTATGTCATAAGACCCCAAGAAAAGGAAGAAGTTACTGATGAAGCCAGGGCTGGAACAGTCGGGCAAAGTACAACAGATACTTATCCAACTTGGAGTGATTACAATGAAAGATGCGGCGTCCTGTCAGGTCACCAGTATGATGAGGACAACAATGTCGTCTGGAGGTTGCTGTGTGATGCAACAAGAAAGGGTCCTGGTTGGGAATATGTGGCACATTTCCAAAACACCGCGCTGAACTCAGGAAATGCAAGAAACGCTTTCATTTCATTGATGCAACATGCTTATACTGATACCAATATCACTATGGTTCTGAATAAGACATATCAGGAAATGAAAGATTCACACTACACTGGAGATTCTAAGAATTATGACTGGAACAAGCACAAGCGAAACTGGACTGCCTTTCATGGAACAATTCTGAGATTTGAAAAGAATCATAATGAAAGAAGATTTGTCTGGGACTTTATCAATTCAATCAGCGATGAGGGACTGGATGCTGCAAAAGCAGATGCAATTGATGAGAGCAAAGACTATCGTGACAATTTCAATGAATGTTTGATTCTATTCACCAATTGTCTTGGATTAAAGAAGCTTGCAACCGGGAAGCATAAAAGAGGTTCCAGAAGTTTGTATTCTATGGGCACTTCAAGCAACAAAAAGCAAAAGACAACTGGAACTTTTACAGGAAAAGTTGAGTGCAAACCTTATCCGACAAGCGTTTATAAAACAATGTCAAAAGAACAGCGCCAGGAGCTTTACCAGATGAGACAGGCTAAAAAGAAAAGAAATCTCAAGGCTGCTGAGACCAAAAAGAAAGAAACTGAAAATGAAGGCGCGGGTGACAGTTTTGGCTCAAAATCTAAGAAATGACATAATAACCGGACACTAGAAAACAAATGTTTAAAAATGGTGAGCCGGTCATTATACAAGATGAATGTTCCTGTAGATTTTGATGATGGGGAAAATGAAGAAGGATATTGTGAGTTAGACTCACATGCAGACACTACTGCAGCAGGAAGCAATATGGTATTACTGAATCCTGATCAGATCACAACACACGTTGATGTTGCACCTTTTTCTGAAGAATACAAGCCCATCAAGAAAATCCCGATTGGAAGCTGTGCTACGGCATGGACAAACCCAACGTCAGGCCAAGTGTACATCATAGTGTTTCATCAAGCACTGTACTTTGGGGACAAATTGAAAAACAGCTTGATATGCCCAAATCAAGTGAGGGACTGCAATTTCAACTCTGTTGAAGAGACACCTCGCCAATTTGATTCAAGATCCAAGCATGGAATTACAATTCAAACTCCACTAGAGGATGATGATCCGAAGAAAGTTTTTATAAAACTGAGTATGAGAAACGTGATCTCATATTTCCCCACAAGAAAGCCAACAAGAATGGAGCTTGATGAATGCCAACATTTGATTGCAACAAATGATACCCCGTGGGATCCACATTCGCTGAAGTTCAGAATGGCTGAGTTAGCAATTGACAATGGAGATCCAATTTCAGGGGACCAATTCAGCCTTCAAGCTGTGTCGACCGAAGAGGACCAAGCAATGGACGAAAGTTCAGTTGTAACCGAACCTGCTAGTAATGTTACAGATAACCTCCCCAAGACCAGCTTAGGACAAGAACGGCATCCAAGTGTCATGCAGCAATGCAAACTGATGAGGGTCCATCAGGTATCCACAAGGAGAATGCTAACTGAATGCCAGATTGCAACAGATGGAAATATTGCTCATCGAATTTCTTCAGTAAGGAATATTTCAAGCGCGCGAAGGGTAGACCAATTTTTGTTTGATGATACAGAATTTGACTTTATGGAAGCTCCTCAAGAAGAATCAAAGCAGGCCCCTAACTTGCAAAAAATTGACAATACACTTGAGAGAAGGTCTCTTGACAGAAGAAATCAATGGGGGCCATCAGTGATAACAATTGAAGGTCCAAACAAAGTCGACTGTGAACGCCTAGCCAAAACTTGGAACATTAGTTTTAAGAAAGCTGAGCAGACATTGAAAGTCACGACGCAGAAGGCACTCAGGAATTTGCAATCACCATTGATGAAGCGGCTGCCTACTCAGCGCTTCAGGAACAAGAGAGTTGCACAAGGAACCTGGTACACTGATACTTGGCATGCAAGAACGACCAGTATTATGAGGCAAGAAAAATGTGCACAGATCTTCACGAATGGAAATGGGTTTGAAGTATTTATACCAATACAGGACAAGTCCCAGGCGCATCAAGGATTGAAGACATTCATTCACGGAATTGGAATCCCAGAACATTTGATTTCTGATGGTGCACCAGAACAAGGATCTCCAAGAACCTACAAGACACACTGGAATTCAATTGTAAAGCGCAACCATATCCATCAGACATTCATCCAACCACATTGCCCATTCCAAAATCGAGCAGAACAAGCAATTGGTCATCTTGGTAGTGCAATCACAACCAAGTCTGCAAAGAAGAAGTCACCGAGAAGATTATGGTCATTTTGTGGTGAACTATGTGCTAATATCAGGCAGCAAACAGCCTCGAACAACCCTTCTTCAATGGGGAGAACCCCATTCGAATTGGTCCATGGCTATAGACCGGATATAACACTATACACTTCATCAGAATGGTATGACTTTGTGTTTTATTATGAAAAAGGTGATTCTTCCACCCGAGGTGTTGAAAGGCTGGCGCGATGGTTGGGTCCCTGTGGCAATAAGGTAGGTGGGGGGGATTGTTTTTGGCTCCTGCCTGAATCCGCAATACCAATATCTACAAATTCAATAAGGCCTGTCAAAGAATTCGAATGGAGAGATAGAGATATCCTCAGAAGAATGGAAGCAATTGACAAATCGATTGAATCCAAGATTGGTGATGAAGTGAAGGATAGTGCATCCTTCTTCCAGGAAAACTACCCGGAGCCCCAAATGGAGTTATTTGAGAATCAACCAGTAGAAACACCGGATCTGAAACTTGAAATGGCTGAACCAGAAGCATCAGTAGAAGATATTGATGAACCAGATGAATATCTGGGAAATGAAGTGATCATTGAAAGAGGTGATGAAAGACTCAGGTGCGTTGTCAAGGACAGGGTTCGCGACTTGCAAAACAGACCACCAACCAATTGGAGTAAGAAATGAGAATCCCATACTAGACACGAGGCTGTACAAATTGCAACTACCTGATGGCACCATGGAGGAATACACGGCAAACATTGTTGCAGAGAGTCTGTACAGTTCTGTTGATGATGACGGAAGGATGTTCACTCTATTAGATGAGCTCATTGACCATGAATGCGACAACACTGCGCTAACTGATGATGAAGCCACGACTATAGCAAAAAATGGCAGAAAAACCCATAAACCAACAACTAGGGGTTGGAGGATTTTAGCCAGTTGGAAAGATGGCACTGAATCATGGTGTAAGCTAAGTGATGCGAAAGAGTCATTTCCAGTGCAATTAGCTGAGTATGCTGTCAACAATAATCTTGAAAAATTACCAGCATTCCGATGGTGGGTGCACAAAATTTTGAGAAGAAAGGATCGAATCCTTAAAGCGGCCAAAACAGCAAAGTACTGGTTGAAGACTCACAAATATGGAGTTGAGTTGCCACATTCAATCAAACAAGCGCTGGCTATTGATAAGAAAACAGGCACTGACCACTGGGAAAGGGCAATTCATAAGGAAATGACAAATAACATGGCAGCGTTTGAATTTTCTGATGATGATGTTATTCCAGTTGGCCATAAGCAGATAACAACCCATATGATCTTTGACATCAAGCTTGGATCCCTAACAAGGAAGGCTAGGTTGGTAGGGGACGGTCATAAGGTCCCCGCGGTGGCAAAAGAGAATACTTATTCATCGGTTCCCAGTCGAGACTCAGTAAGAATATTCTTTCTGCTGGCAGCGCTGAATGATTTGAAGGTTCTATCAGCTGATATTCAAAATGCATATTTGACAGCCCCGATTAAAGAGAAATACTTTCTAAGAGCGAGAGCTGAAGATGGTTTTCCACCTCATCTTGCAGGAAGACCTTGCAAGATTGTCCGCGCATTGTATGGACTGCCGGTTGCAGGTGCATCTTTCAGGTCATACCTCACCCAGCATTTGAGAGATCTTGGATATTCACCTTGCAAAGCAGATCCGGATGTGCACTTAAGAATTGAAACCAGGAAAGATGGATCCAGGTACTGGGCAATTCTCATTGCCTATGTAGACGACATCTTATGTTCTGGTGAAGATCCAAAGTTCCAGCTTGAAAATATTGAGCGCAAGTTCAAACTGAAGGATGATACTATTGAAGAGCCAACCCTATATCTGGGAGCAGATATTGGGAAATTCTACTTTGAAGGTGATTCAAAGCCAAGATGGTCATTATCAAGCACTAAGTATACGGCGAAAGCTGTTGCAGCAGTCGAACAAGAGTTAGGAACTGAAAAATATGGTTACAAGTATCTACCAAAATCAGCGTCCAGTCCACTTTCACATGATTACCGACCGGAAATTGATATATCAGAAGAATTGAACCCTGAATTGCAAAATTACTATCAAGGTTTAATTGGAGTCCTCAGGTGGATTTGTGAATTAGGAAGACTTGACATAGTAATGCCAGTCTCGCTGATGTCAAGGTATTTGGCACAGGCAAGGATCGGGCATTTGAATCAGTTATTTCATATATTTGCATATTTGAAAAAGTACAACAGGTCAAAATTGGTTTTTGACGATAATGTACCAAATGTTGACGAGAGTAAATTTCAAAAATGTGACTGGTCTGAATTTTATCCTGGTGCCGCTGAAGTCATACCAGCAGATATGCCTGAAGCTTTGGGAAAACATGTAACGATGAGTTGTTTTGTTGATGCAGACCATGCTGGATGCAAGGCAACAAGGAGATCTCATACTGGCGTTATTATCTTCATTAATAATGCACCGATCATTTGGTTTTCCAAAAGACAAACAACAGTTGAGACATCAACTTTTGGATCTGAAATCATTGCTTTGAAAATTGCAATCGAATTGGTTGAAGGTCTAAGGTACAAGTTGAGAATGATGGGTGTTCCAATTGATGGAGGCACAAATGTGTATTGTGATAATGATTCTGTTGTCACGAATGTTACGCGACCTGAAAGCCCATGTAAGAAGAAGCACAACAGCATTGCATACCACAAAGCACGCGAATCTATTGCAGCAGGGATTATCAGAGTTGCAAAGGAACCAGGTTCAACAAATATTGCTGATTTGTTTACAAAGCTAATGAGTGGCGCTGTTTTCAGAGAACATTGTTCTCGTTGCATGTGGTAAAGTAAAAATCAATCGTTCGATGGAATGTTTGATCAATCGTTCGACCAAAGCAACAAGTTGATTTAAGTTCGATCATGGAAACAAATCGATCTGCAATGAGCATTTCGAAAGAAAAATGGATAATTTGATCCATGAATACAATATATCAAACCGGCAAGGATCAGGGCAAAATGCCATGATACAAGCCAGAATGAAAGGCAAAACGCCGCCCCATTTTTTTTTTATAGGGCCTCTGATGGTAGACTGGATACAGTTTGGTATTCAACTCACGATGAACATATTAAGCCATAGAATCCAGCCGCTTAACGGTTGGAGGATTTATGACTGAAGGGGACTGAAAAGAATTCACCGTGTAACGCGTACTGTACGAAAAGTCATAAGGGCAAATAACCTTATTCGTAAGGTTATTTAACTTGAGTGAATAATCGTCGACGTTTCCATGTGGTTTGTCTCTTTACCGGATTTCCCCATCAGCTCACTCTTCGAAGGATTAACAACTCTAAAACACTATCATGCCCTAAAATCTACGTACAACCTAGTACTAATTCTACATGATAAGGTACAATCATATGTGATATTCAATGAGAATATCACGGTGAATTACACGATAATACGGTAAAACATTATGCGGTAAAAGACCGATCAAAGATGGTTTGTGTGTGTTTTGCGTCTTATTTATGTGTGCTTTGTATGCTAAGAATTACACGGTAATATGCCGTAAAATCGACACGACGATACGAGAGTAATTAACCTGTCGATCGACATCGACAAGGCCGAATGAACTGTAGCGAATGATTACGATTACTCTTGCTCACTAAATCAATCGATCGTAAGACCGATTGCATTTGTTTTATTACTGTTACGACGCACTTTCTTTACATACTACACGAAACACCGTAAACAAACACAAACACAAAACACAAAACACCGTACACACACACACACACACACACACAAATTAAAACCCGTACACACACGAAACACTGTACACGAACAAGAAAGAACCCGAAACAATTATTAGTACCTCAAGGTAAGAACACACACAAAACCACACAAAAAGAAACACATGATTCTTGATCAACACCGTATTCAGAAAAAAAAAAAATATATGAATGCTATCGGAAAGACACGACGAAGCAAAAAATCCGAGGGAAAGACCCTTCGAAACAACAAAACCATCCGGCCCGGTGATCATCAAAATACAGGGGACAACAACGGTAAGAAAAAAAGAAGAGTTAAAACAAACACGGCAATTACTAACAAAGTGTGTAACAGTAATACCACAACTATGAACGCAATGAAGGGCAACAGTAAAAAAAATGGTACCGACAACACAATTTCTACTACTACAAACATGGAAGAACAAAACACCATCAACCTGAGTAACGAAGCAGCACTGAGCATTACCAACACAACCACCACTACAGTAATGAACCAACAGAAAGAAGGAACAAAAACCAATGTGGTAGAAAAAACATCTAACGGAGAATGCTGCAATTTAGAGGATGTTGCGGAACGTGTCATGAAAAAAATCCAATATGACATATTGGCACAGGAAGTGGCAAAACACTTACGGCAACTAGAGAGGGAACCACATATAGGGGTGGGAAAGGTAGTAATGGTACCTAAACAAACGGAGGCAACCATGCAGGGAGAGGGGAGTTACAATGCCGGCGACACAAGAGAACGAGCAGTAAGTACAATTACAGACAAATATGGGCTTATAACAGACAACGATATGCTTAAGGCTTTGAGTGATATGACTGAAACACTGGACAAGCAGCTAAGAGATTACATCAAAAAACATTGGTACCACAACATGAAGTTCCCTATCAATGACAAGGTAACGGCGCATGTAATACAAAAAGCTGTTAAATCAAATTCAGTTATGAAGCCACCAAATATTCCACTGGCGTCATTGTTCCTTTTACAGGAAACGAGTAGGGACAGTACTGACTGCATTGAGGCACAACTCACAAACATTAGCGAGAAAAAACTGGATAGGTAAATACAGGTGGGAGAATTGGTTGTTGAAATTAGGAATTTTGGAATCTATTTTTGGTCCAACAAGACTAACATGCTGCCCTGTTGATACTGATGATACTTCCGTACAGACGATTACAGAAAAGGTTGAGTCCCTATCACCTTCCCTGGTACTGTTGCAGTTATTCAAGACACAGAATATGAGGACACAGGTATTTTAAACCCTCAATACAGAAAATACAATTACGCGGAAAATGAAGATTTCTATTATTTTGTTATAAGAATAATGTCGGCAATCAATCCGACAAATTCCAATTTCAAACAACGGAAGGAGAGGCACTTGCTGAGTGATATATTTGCTATAGCGGATGAAGCATTTGCATTGATACTGATCTACAATGAGCATCATGTATGGGTGAATCAGCAGCTGCGAAAGTGTGATGCCACGATTCCGCGACAAAAAAAATTCTGCGATTCAGACAGTGGAAGCAGAAATGGATGGATGGAGGAAGGACAAGAGTTGTTCAGTGATTTGTGCAACAAAATTGGCAAGATGCGAAAACACTCAGAAACAGGAAGGAAATTGGAAGAAATGATGAGGGAGAGATTTAGGAACGAAAGTTCAACAGATTACACCAACAATAAGCATGGCAATGCAAATATTACTAGTAGCAGCTCCACTAATTGTAGTGGACCAAAAAAGAAAAAGAAAAGAAACGTCTATATTGATCCGGAAATAACAGCATGATTGATGAATGCAAGTTTATCTATTGGTGAACTAATGTAGAAAATAACAGTACATACATAATACAAAACTACTACTAATTATGAACTTAACATTGAGAATATAAGAAATTATGGAGGATTTGTAATACGTTGCAATAGGAATAAATCAAGCATAATAGAATCTACATTTTAAAAAGGGAATATTGTAGTCGAGAAATAGAATTCACAATTAGGAGAGCAGAATCAAATTGTTATTTGGTAGATTAATATTTTGGAATTACTACTGACTCAAGATTTCTTTTTTATTCGTGAATAGAAGTAAGTGTTGTTCGTACAGAATAATAATTGGGTTCTGCTAGAGACTGAAATAAATTATTTTTATTAGAGAGTAGAGTAATGTGCATCACGCGCACAGAATTTTTTTTGTATGATTTTAAGGCAATAACTGGGGGTGGGAATTTCAGGGTGTCCAGAAATATTGCCGTGTTAAAATCACGCACAAAATTTGTGCGCGAGAAGTAAATTTGAACCCTGCGAAACAGTTCTCGGACGGCATACCAAAATTACCATGCACATGGTCTTTGAGTCAAGATTGACTTGACTCGGAAGGCCTGCTTGGTTGGTGACGGTCACAAGGTCCCAGAAATCTCCAAGGAATACACATATTCCAGTGTACCCAGTAGAGACTTGGTTCGATTGTTCTTCCTAGTGGCAGCACTTAACAACCTCGAAGTACTCAGCGCTGACATACAAAACGCTTACTTAACAGCACCCATCAAAGAGAAGTACTTCACAATAGCTACAGAGGCCCAAGGGTTCGCACCGGAGCTATGTGGAAGGCCCTGCAAGATTGTAAGGGCTTTATACGGGCTCCTGGTTGCGGGGGCATCTTTTCGATCACACTTGGCCAGCCACTTAAGGGAACTAGGTTATGTATCGTGTAAGGCTGACCCCAATGTGCACCTTCGATCTGCATTCAAACCAGATGGTACGGCCTATTACGAGTACTGTGTGGCGTATGTCGATGATATCCTCGCATGTGGAATGGATCCGAAGTTCCAGATGGATGCAATAGAAAGGCAATTCAAGTTGAAAAATGGAACAGTTGAAGAACCTTCCTTCTACTTAGGGGCTGATATTGGGAAGACCTGCATCGATGGTAACCCGTACTGGTCCATGGCTTCATCTAAGTACACTGCAAAAGCTATCAAGTTGGTTGAAGAAGAAATATTAACTGGACAATACGCACTTAGGGTACTACCCAAGACAGCAAGGTCTCCATTGAGCGCTGAGTATAGGCCTGAGATAGATGCGTCACCAGAACTCAATCCGGAGAAACAGAACTACTACCAAGGTTTGATTGGGATGCTCCGTTGGATATGCAAACTTGGCTGATTGGATATCATTATGCCCGTGTCACTTATGTCTCGATACCTTGCCCAAGCAAGAGAGGGTCATCTCAACCAGTTGTTCCATCTGTTTGCATACTTAAAGAATTACAGCAAGTCCAAGTTGGTATTTGATGCATCTATGCCTGAGGTCGACAAGACCATTTTCTGGTAGTGTGACTGGAGTGAGTTCTATCCGGAAGCCAAGGAACTACTGCCTCCAGATATGCCTGAACCAAAAGGGAAAGCTGTCGTTACCACATGTTTTGTAGATGCAGATCATGCGGGTTGCAAGGCTACCAGACGATCTCATACAGGAATCATCATCTTTGTTAACAGAGCACCTATTTTGTGGTTTTCTAAGAGGCAAACAACCGTTGAGACATCTACATTCGACTCAGAAATAGTTGCGCTTAGGATAGCAATCAAGATGGTATAGGGGCTAAGGTACAAGCTACGGATGATGGGAATTCCTTTGGAAGGCCCTACCAATATCTACTGTGACAATGAGTCAGTCGTGAAGAACACTACACGACCAGAAAGCCCTTGTAAGAAGAAGCATAATAGTGTTGCTTATCATAAGGCAAGGGAGTGCATAGCAACAGGAATCATCCAGATTGCAAAGGAGCCAGGCGAGTCAAATATTGCAGACTTGCTCACTAAACTAATGAGTGGGACCAGGCTAATTGAACTAGCGATGAGGTGCATGTGGCGAGATGGGGTTGATGAAAAAATGAGACCCGCGGGATAGTATCTTCTACTAGTAGTACTGTACTACCACGAAGACATGGGGACTCTAGAAATCACGCGGTTAAGGACATACAGACAGGCTGGATCATTTACTCGTGATAGTCGCCAAAGTAAATAACTGTTTATACGATTCATTTCAACGCACATATGACATGTAAAGAGAGATCGGTGGAGGTGCGATCCAAGTATCACTCAATCCTAATGCTCACAACAATTTTAGAACCTAATCAATATTACAACAAATCTATCTACCACAATCTAATGATACGACGTGGGAATCAAACTAGTAATAGAAAGAGTTTGTACCGGTGCGTACGGTTATCTTAGTACGAGTATGTGTGTAAAGTACCCCTTCTTACAAGCATGGATGGATTCCGGTCCTGTTAGTCCTATTGATCTTACTCTCCAACTATCTTCCTGACCAAAGTAATCACTGCGCTAGAATTGGCAAGATCAAGAGCTTTCTATAGATACCCAATTTGCTGGTGTTGCGCGCCCCAAAACCCCTTCCAACTTCATGATTCTTTTGGTCAACAAGAAAAAGATGAAATTAAAAAAAACTCCATCAACACACCCGTCATAATACCAAGTGGTCTCAACCCAACCATTCCTTAACCATAGCATTAAATTGACCCACTACTTGGAGTTCCCTTCCTTATACCAAGTCCTAGAAGACCTGCAAGTTTTGGATTGATCGACCGCGTCCTTTAGAAGAAGAAAAAAGGTGGAACAACAGCAACATGGAATGGTCGTCGAACGGCAAAAAACATTAAACAGCAACACCCCCAAGGGCAAAATTGTGGACGACAACCCCCCCCCCCTCCCCCCCTAGCAGCAGCAAGGATCCCCCTACTTGTGGCTACAGGGTAAATCGATACTTATCAAGTACAAGATGCCCCCCAAGTTGTGGATCAATCCGCCCGGTCGTTTCGAAGAAAACAGCTGTAGCAACAACAACACCCCAAGGGCAAAAAAACTCCCCCCACAACAAGACACACAGTTGGCGCTGTGGCAAGGGGCGCTTCCCTTCCCCCTTGCAAGTTGAAAAATAACACTGCTATTATTCTAATTCATTCCTGTAATGCATTTACTACAGCGGCAGCTATGGCAGCAGCCGGATTTACACAGGAGGAGAGCAAAAATTTATCCCTACAAAAAAGAGTGTTGCGAATGAAGAAGAAATTGCTGGAAGAAGAGGCCAACAAGCCCCCCCCTGCCGCTGCTGTCACCACTACCACCGCCTGCTGTTGTTCTGTTGTTGTTGCCGGATCAAATGGCAGCAGCAGCGTTTCGCCTCTTACTACTTCAAGTGGACTGGATCCTCCATCCCCAAAAAAACTGCTGAACAACAACAACAACAACAACAACAACAACAAAAGAGCCCATACGGCCTCTAGCAACAGCAATGGAAGCACAGCAACGATAACGACAATGGCGACGACGACGGCGACGCTGGCAACAGCGGCAGCGCCAGATGGAGCGGCGCCAGAAACAAGCACAGCAGCGACCATAACAGCGGTGACCACAACAGCGTTTTTGGACAAGGAAAACTCCCCCCACCTTCCAAAAAGAAGAAACTCACTCGGACTCCATTGTTGCCTCTGAAACAAATAAAACAGACTTCGCACCAAGTTTTATGTGCTTCTACGAATGAGCAAGCTATCAGCCAGAGTTTGATTCTTCAACCATGCCTGGAATGGAGCAAGAAGCAAATATGAGCACGAGGTGCAACTCCCCAAGGGTGTGGCTCATTTGTCAGTAGCAGTAGTAATCTGTGAGTGACAGGGTATATGCAATGTATGGTGTGACTATAACCCAAATACATTGCAGAATCGTGTTCAGGAAGGACTCATGGGTCCACCACGCAGGGGGCGACGACTGGTGCTTGCAGAAATGATGGAAGGCGTAATTGCAGAACATATTTTGCATTGACGGCGGCAAAGATAAACAATAACCTGGATTTGCAGGCGCTCCTACAGAAGCTCACAGTATGCCCCACTAATGGTGTAATTCCAGCGCCACTGACTGATCCTGTTTCTTTATTTACTAGAAGGCTACAACCACAGTTTGCAGATGGGGTAGAAGTCTCTCACCTAAATTCACAGATAGAGGAACGCCGTGCGACATATGGAACACATAAAAAATTTACAATGGTTTACAACCCTAAAATAATTTTTCCTCAAGATGGGCTTTGCATGGTTGCCAACGAAGGAGGAGGTTGCTGGGGGACACAAAGGAGAGATGTATTTCCCCCCTGAACAACTTTGACCGATAATCAACGTGGATGAAAAGGGGCTGTCACTGGACACAGCCACAAGCAAGTCTGGTGGACGTCCCGTCACCCAGTATGGACCAAGTAGCAGGGAGCTCCCCGTGGGGGCAAGCCGCGCCAATAAAAGTAGTCACCGCATAACACTCGTCTGTGGCAGTCGTGCTTCAGGAGATCCCATTCCACCACATTTTCAGGTTAAAAGTCTTGCTAAAGAGGAGGGGAGCAAGCGAATCCAGGATTCGTTTCTGGAGGAACTTGAACACAATACGGTAACTGGAACATAGGGATTCAACCAACCCACAGAGTGGTGGAGTACAGTGAATTGTAATGCTAGTGCGGGGATGGATGGTACAGAGTTTACAAAGGTAGTTGTTTGAGGTCGATTTTCAATCGTACAAATTATCGTGCTTCTGCAGGAATCTGAATGAATGAGACACGAATGAGACACGAGTGAGA
Source organism: Pseudo-nitzschia multiseries (assembly GCA_037355745.1). NCBI lineage: Eukaryota > Bacillariophyta > Bacillariophyceae > Bacillariales > Bacillariaceae > Pseudo-nitzschia > Pseudo-nitzschia multiseries. The sequence continues at coordinate 10,423,157 of CM074789.1, forward strand.
GATGCGAATGAATGAATGAGATACGAGTGAATGAATGAGACGCGAGTGAATGAATGAGACGCGCGGTTGATTGAACGAGACGCGCGGTTGATCGAATGGAGAAGGAATGAGAATTTTCTTTTTGAATATGGAGAAGAGCCATCATCAGCATGTGAAGAAAAGATCATCTGTTCCCGGATGATGTGGCGCGAAAAGTATCTTCTCCGAATGACCCCTTATGTACTAGAATCTACAGGGCACAAGGTAGAGGCCTACAGCCCCCTGGTAATAAAGGTACCGGGCATGTGAGAATTGCACTGGAGTATTAGCGGGCCGGTGCAAATATTAGTGATTTAGTGTGTGTGTTGGAGTGTTAATGGACCGATGCACCAATTTAGTGATCTTAGGAAAGAGCGGATTCGTCCGCTCATAATTTACAACATAAGACAATGTAATAACCAATTCACGCCAGTCTTCTCCTGCAAATTTCATACCCCTTCAAACAGTAGTGAAGGATTCATCCATGCCGTTACTTCCAAACCTCGCCCCGTGCCTGGAAAGTGAGTAGTGTTGTTAGTTGATTTGGGTCCTGGATGTGAGGACGATGAGTTGCAAATTATTACAGCTCCCAAAGGCCTCTACTTCTTACTTACCGGAGTTCCGAATATGACACATATTTGGCAACCAACAGACCAGAACTATGGACCATTTAAAACTATTGTTTGCCAAAACAAGGTGATACTCAACAACTTGCACCGTGCAAGAGGACTTACCATGCAATCTCATGATATTCGGTGGCTTGTATTTGGGGACAGGAGACAGAGTACATCACTTTGCACAGAGTATTTCACAAATCATTTTCTGCGGAAAAATTGAAGGCTATCTGGCGCCACATCAGTATCCTCCCTTTCACACCAAAATGTCTAGGGAATTTCAATGTAGCTCACCAGTTGACAATGCTAGTACCAAATGGTTCTGTAGACCTTGCAGCGGATCCAATGACAACACAGTTACTAAACCTCGAACTTTGCAACAGCACTGCAGTAAAGTACCTCACCGAGTACGGATTGGAAGGCAAAGCGTTTGCTGCAAAGGTGCCAAAAAACAACAAGAAAGAGAAGATCACATCTACTAAACTGGGTTCAAATGAGCGAATATTGAAAATTGCAAACGCAAAGACTGTAGGACAGAAATTCCGTATCAACGGTGGGTTTGTCACTAACTCCAAGGACTTTTGGAAAGCAAAAGTATCAAAGGAACGTTTGAAAAAAACCGACATACTGAAGAGTACAAAGGCGCGCGCTGCTGTTTTTGCAAAGAAAGAGGGAGCAGCTGAGGCCTTAGTTGCAAAGTGTGGGGGGAATTTGCTAGACTAGTGGTGCAACATTTGAAAGTGATATATGAATGGAAGCTTGGAAAGAAGGTTGCTGCTGGAATGAAAAAAGAGCAAATAGTAATTGGTGCTCTAGTTAAAGCAAAGGATGACGCGCCAGTTGGTGCTGTGGAGTGGAGTGAGGAGGTGGATGGCGCTGAATTGGAGCGGCTGGAGAAAGTAGAGATCACCATGAAAGAAAAGGCCATGGCAGAGAAGTTAGAGAAGTGTGTTCAAAGAATTAAGGGGGTGACTCCAGAGATGCTGGAGATAGCAGACCTTGATGATGGAAAGATTGAATACATTAAAAGGATGTAGGCAACAAGGGGCGTGGAAGCGACGTGTAATTTTGATATGGCTACAGTGTAACGATCAACGACGACAACAAAGGCTTTGCCCTTGGACATGTTTTGCCCTTGGAAGTGATTCACCAGTTTGACAAGGCCAAATCACGTCCCCCCGACTCCCCAGTATGGTGTAATTTAATTAGTTAATTTAGTATCTGTTATTTGTTTGTTATTCAGCTCTGTTAAAGTAGTTGCAACTAGATGGATTAGGAAGGAAAGAAGTGATGACATGATTTCAAGTTTTGCAATAGAGGTGCAAACATTTGTCGTCTATCGTCGCGCTGTGGCAACACGAAAACCCCAACAAAACACATTGTTCTTCAAATATGCCTTTTTCTAACTGACACCACTTGTAAAGTATTCAACAGTGGATACTAAGTGGTACACCAGTTGAAAGCTGTTACTTTCTCCTTCTTAACCATGTGTTTGGCTAAGGAAAGTTGTCCGTTGAGGCCAAAATTCCACCACTAGTAAGAAGGGATCACTATTATGTATATCACATTTTTTTTGGCGAAATGCGGGGTTTATGGGAGTAAATTTTACTAGTAATGACTCGTTTGATTAAAAAATTCAACCAATTGATCGCCAATTTTTGTGCATCAAATTACTTACTTTTCTTCCAAACAGCTTGTCATCGACATTTATTGTCAAATATCCGGTCGTTTGTTAGTCTATCAAATATGTCAATGACAAGCCTGTCGGCCCAAGAGGAAGGAAGGGCTTTTGTTGAGGCTGCTGAGGTTAGTTTGCTGCTGCTTTTGCTGCTGCCATTTTTCTCTCTCTTGGTCCGATGGAGGCTGCTTCGAACACAACAATGCGACACTTCTACCACCCTGAACCGGAACAATCGATGCCGTCGCCAAAATCTATCCAAACCTCGGTTTTCCGAGCAGCCCAGCTCCATGGGACCTACTTCAAGTGTGAGGATGAGAATGAAAGAGTTACTAGGGTTAGCCAGGTGCATGCATTCCAATGTTCGCCGGATTCTTCTCTTGGAACCAATGGCAACAACGACAACAACGCAAGGGGCGGTCCCTTAGCGTTTGCGATTCAAAGAAAGAGGGAAAGAAGAAAGAAACTTGCAACAAAAGCCACCAAAAAACTGTTCCCCTTGCTATCCAAAGGCATGGTGACAAGAAGGAACAAACTGAACAAGGGACACCTCTGTTTGAAGTGGCACTCAGCCACCAAGGCGCAAAGTGCTCAGGAACTAGTGAAACGAATCAATCCTGGATATGGTTGGAAGATTGAAGTTGTGAGGGATCCGATAGCAAATCCACCCCCATCCCCCCCACTCCAGAAAAGATAGAGGAAGAAGACCTCCTCAATACCCTTGATTGGCTGGTCGCCCCTGTCCATCACTGCCTAGGATGCTACAACACGAAGTGCAAATTTCGACCGTGGATTCACCGTGCTTACAACATGTCTAAAGAGGGGGAAATTCACAGCACAACACACGCTTCCTCCCAAATACAAGGATGACAGCCACTTCAAACAGGATAGGTTTATGGGGATCTACATGCAGCTGATGACTAAGCACTGCCCTGAATGGGTAGACGGCGTACCTACTTGTGCCACAAACTTTGCTTCCATGAAGTTCCCTATTTTTGCTAGGGACACGGAAGACATGGAAGCATCTGCTGCAGGCCCTGATATCCAACTTGCTCAATCATGGGAAAGCCCAAGTACCATCAACAGCAAAGCCACTTGGGATAGCCAAAGCCACGAACATCCCCGGTTTGCAAAAAGCCATCCCCATAAGGGCTTGGAGAAGATCTTGTTTCAACAATCAGATGCAAAGACAACGCAAGAATAATCCACTTGGGCAGATGCAAAGACGCAAGAATCATCCAATACGTCTTTGTCTTGGCATAGTCCCCCGTTTGATGCTGATGCCCCTAGTAGCCCTGCAACTGCAACAACAGACCAACTTCAGTCTGTCAAAGGAGATGTAGTTACAGCAGAGAAAAGAAAGAGGAGAACAACTAAACCCCACTCACTTGGCCACCGAGGTGCGCTGGAGATCAAAAACATTTGATTGATTCAATTGATCTGGATTAGATCGATTGAATGGATCTGGATTAGTAGATCAATTGAATTGATCGATTGATCAATCAATCAATCTAATCTAACACAATACATTGATTGATCTGGATCCAGGTTTAATTGGTACCCAACCCTACCCCAAATCAACCTATTCCACTGATCTTAACTCATCTAGGACAGAGTTAAGAACACAAAAACATGCAAAACAACTAAGAACTAATAGTAATGTAGTGGTTAATAACTTCAACCTCCGGCGCCCTTTCTTCCAAATTTTCCGACAAAACTTTGATTTGATTATTCCCAGAGGAGATGAAATGTGAATCGCAGTTGTTGGAGGAGACAAATCACATGCCGATGTTGCCAACGATTTGTCGATTCGTTGCCCATGTTGCCGTTGTTGCCAGACGATGTTGCTGTGGCGACGTTGTTGCTGACAACGGCATGCTGTTGTTGCCAACAACGGCACAACTCGTTGCCCATGTTGCCGGACGATGTTGCTGTGGCGACTGTTGCAGCACTTGCTGCCCCCCTCGCTATTGTGGCTCGATCACTGTTGCTGTTGTTGTTGCTGTAAATTACTTGCTGTTGCTTTTGCTGATGTCCCCTTGCTGTTGCTGTTACTTCTGTCACAATTCGGTGGTGCCCACAATGCAGTGCGGGGCTTCTCAAGCTGTGGCCGCTCGGTGCTCTTGTCTGCTTGCGGCGGAGCATGCTGGTGAGTTCCTATTTGGTGGTGCGATGCCAACGATTCGTTGCCGTGCTGACAGTTGCTCTTGCTGTTGCTCCAATTGGAAAAAATGGGGTGAGTATCTATTGATGTAGAGTTCATGATAAAAACAATAATAGAATTTACATGCTAACCTACACCGTTTGTGTTCGTTGTGACCGTAGCTGTAGTAGCTTCTGTCCACTTGCATTCAACTTGTGCTGACTTCGAATGTTGTTGCTGTGTTCTGTTGCTGCTGTTGTTGTTGTACCCGTTGAGACCATTGTGGTTGCTGCCGTCCGCTTGCCTCCAACTCGTGTTGACTCCGAATATTTTGCTGTTGCTGTTGCTGTTGCTGTTGCTGGATGATTTGTTGTTGCCGTCGATTCGTCAAATCGTACTGTTTGTTTTGAATCCTCGTTGTCATCCCTGAAATAGTACGAAGAAAAGCCAAAGTTATAAATATCCTCTGTAATTTGGTTGGCAGAGCATCATTGTTTATCTATTTCCCCACGTTGTACACCATTGCCATTCTTTTGCTGTCAAATCGTTCCACCGTTGCCGTCCTTTCGCTCCACCTTTGAATTGTTGTTGCTGCTGCTGCTGCCGTTGATTTGATGTTTGAGTGAAAGACCTCTTACTCCTATGTCACAAAAAACAGTATCTTGTTCCTGTTGATATAGATTGCAAGGGATGCAGATTTTGTGCTTTTCGAGACGTCTGTGTTTGGGTAGCTAACTCAAACACTATCTTTCCAGCAACTAATCTCTTGTCCAATGCTTTCTATTTCTTTTGCAGTACAAGGCTGTTATTTCGGACTGAAATATCTGAGAACAGATCCTCTGGCTCAAAGAGGTTCAGATCACACGTTCTCAGACGAAGTGTTGCAAGAAGCAGCACTCTACTCAGATAAGTTGGATTTCGAGGTCTTTCAAATAATTTATGAATGGAAAGTGAAAAAATACTTCGCAAGCACTGAAAATCACACTGTAAAATCACACTGTAAAATCACTCTTCCCGAACATAAAAAAATTAAAAAATGAGTGGCTCGCGAATATAAATTTTTTTCGAACGGCTGCCGGGCAAGAGCCTCAAAATAAGTTTCTAAAATTTGCATCCGCCTGGGCCGCTGTCAAAAATTTGGCTATAATTGCTACTGGGCCTGACCGTGTGTGTTTTACCTGCTGTTTATGCTCCGCTGGACCTCAGTGTCAGTTTACGGAGCCTCGTGATAGGTTCCTCTCCTATGTAAACGTAACTGTCTTTAATTGATCATTATATCTATATTCAATTCCATATGTATGCCAATACTTTATATTCCCTGTATCTTTGTCGGTCATTTATCTTCTTCGAAAATAACGCTCCGATCGTCATTCATCCATTTATTTTCCTTATCTTGTTTTCCTTTATCCCCCCAAAATATTTACCGGCACTCAATGTACACCCGATACTTCATGGCGACGAACATTTACGATCCCTTTCATTACGACTAGTACTTTGTGTTTCCAAGCTTCTGTCTTTACCCCAACCTTCCCCTTTCTATCCGTTTGGCCATGTCTTCTTCGAAACGCAATGGCTCCAGTACATGCTTCCTTATTATATTTGCCATTCATTATTGATTACATTTACACTTTCTCCAATCTTGCCCGCCAACATATGATACCCTCATTTTCTCCTAAACCTTCTCTGCACAGTTTGGCTGTTTGTTGACAAAAAGCGTTTACGCCATTCAGTTTCAGAATCCTTTTATATTCTCCGACACCGCTCCAAAGCATCACTCTCCTTCTCACTTTCTGTCATCGGTTCTTCCGGCAATGTCTACACCATAGTTGCTTCTAGCAAAACTATTATCTGTTCGTGTCCTGATATCCATCCAGTATGCAAACACATATTGTTTATACTCGCCAAACTAAAAATCCCTGTTTCTACAGGCCTGCAAACAATATCCCTACCGCTTCTTAAACTCCGCTTAAGGTCCTATGAGTCATCGCTTGACTATTACACTATCAACCTTTGCCTTGTCCTTATGCGGCAACATTGCGTATACTGTCAACAATCAACACTTCATTCTCATCTGATTATCTGTAACATTTGTTACTCTGTGTCTCATCATTCTCACAAATTCCATGACTTTGATACATGTTCTCGATGTAAATCAAAATGGTTACCATATGTTTCTGACTCTGTCGGTCAATATTGCAATTTTTCTTCTGTCCTTAGTAGAAATTGATCTCTACCCAACACCCATTATCTACCTCAACCTCATCAAACTATTGCCACCAATGATACGCCTCAATCTTCTGCTTCCTCCTCTAACGATATTCCCGTTGCAGTATCCAGCTCCAACACGCACATTATCCCCCCCTCACCTTCCACCTCGACTTCCTGTAACTACTGTCTTTCGGACATTATCTGAGAAGAACTGTATCTATTTTGTTTTGTTTCATGTATCATGTATCATATTAAAATTATAATTCATTACTTTACTGTTTCTGACAATCGTTGTCTATCTTATATGGATTATACAACAGAAGTCATATTATTATCCATTATTCTTTTTCTTTGTTTTCATTTAATCTCCGGTTGATTACCCCAATGCACTTATTAAATTATGACACACAGCATGACTTATCTTATCTATAACAGGAACAATATTCATTGACTAATCACAACAAATATCTGATTTTCTAATTTCTAATTGCAAATTAGTGTGTATTTTTCCTCCAAATCCAGTACCCAAAATGCACTATTAGGTTTTGACAAACAAGCCATCACACATAACTCACTTCTGTTTCTTTCATGATTCATCTTATCCATAACAGGAACAATATTCATGGACTAATCACACAAAATATCAGATTTTCTATTTTCTAATTGCAAATTAGTGTGTATTTTTCCTCCAAATCCAGGACCCAAATACACTTATTACGTGGTGACACACAAACTATGACAGACAACTCACTTCTGTTTCTTTCATGATTCATCTTATCCATAACAGGAACAATATTCATTGACTAATCACAACAAATATCTGATTTTCTAATTTTTAATTGCAAATTAAAATGTTAATTTTTCCTCCAAATCCAGTACCCAAATGCACTCATTAGTTTGTGTCACACAAACTATGACAGACAACTCACTTCTGTTTCTTTCATGATTCATCTTATCCATAACAGGAACAATATTCATTGACTAATCACAAAAAATATCTGATTTTCTAATTTTTAATTGCAAATTAGTGTATATTTTTCCTCCAAATCCAGTACCACCCCAGAACTATGAAAATGGCATTTTTTGCTAAGAAAACTGCGTCATGACAGTAGTAAAACAAAAAACGCGATCGGCCTTGCGGTGGATCGATTTAGTGAGTAAGAGTAATCATCTTATATGTGATCGAACAAACAATAGGTTAATTACTTTCGTCGTCATCGTATTGATTGTTTGGCATAATACTGTGTAATTTTAGCATACAAAACACACGTAATCTTAAGACACAAAACACACGAAAAACCGGCCATCTTCGATCGGCCTTTTACCATATTGTATAATTCATCGTGATATTCTTAGCAGAATATCACATGTAAAATCGTATCTGATCTTGTAGAATCAGTACTAGGGTGTACGTAAATTTAGGGCATGATAGTGTTTTAGAGTTGTTAATTCTTCAAAGAGTGAGCTGATGGGGAAACTCCCGCTAAGAGGTAATCCACATGAAGCGCCGACGATCATTCACTCAGGTTTAACCTTAAGAATAAGGTTATTTTGCCCTTATGACTTTTTCGTATGATACGCCTGTGATTAGTACGTACGAATACACATTTACACGGTGAATTCTTTTCAGTCCCCTTCAGTCGTAAATCCTCCAACCGTTAAGCGGCTGGATTCTTATGACTTAACCTATTCATCGTGAGTCATTGTCGTATGTTGAATACCAAACTGTATCCAGTCTACTATCAGAGGCCCTATCAAATTGGGGCGGCGTTTTGCCTTTCGTTCTGGCTCGTATCATGACATTTTGCCCTGATCCTCGCCAGTTTGATATATTGTATCCATGGATCAAATCATCCATTTTTCGAAATGCTCATTGCAGATCAATTTCTAGAAAACCAACTTGTTACTCCGATCGAACGATCGATCGAACATTCCATCGAACGATTGATTTGAACAGGCTTACTTACCACATGCATCGGGAACAATGTTCCCGGAAAACAACGCCACTCATTAGCTTGGTAAACAAGTCAGCAATATTTGTTGAACCTGGTTCCTTTGCAACTCTGATAATCCCTGCTGCAATGGATTCTCGGGCCTTGTGGTATGCAATGCTGTTGTGTTTCTTCTTGCATGGGCTTTCAGGTCGTGTAACATTTGTGACAACTAAATCATTATCACAATACACGTTGGTGCTCCCATCAATTGGAACACCCATCATTCTCAACTTGTATCTTAGACCTTCAACCAATTTGATTGCAATTTTCAATGCAATGATTTCAGATCCAAAAGTTGATGTTTCAACTGTTGTTTGTCGTTTGGAAAACCAAATGATTGGTGCATTATTAATGAAGATAATAACACCAGTATGAGATCTCCTTGTTGTTTTGCATCCAGCATGGCCGGTGTCAACAAAACAGCTCATTGTTACATGTTTTCCCAAAGCTTCAGGCATATCTGCTGGTAAGACTTCAGCGGCGCCAGGATAAAATTCAGACCAGTCACATCTTTGAAATTTACTCTGATAAACGCTTGGTACTGAATCATCAAAAACCAATTTTGACCTGTTATATTTCTTCAAATATGCAAATATATGAAATAACTGGTTCAGATGTCCCATTCTTGCTTGAGCCAAATACCTTGACATCAGAGAAACTGGCATTACAATGTCAAGCCTTCCTAGTTCACATATCCATCTGAGAACTCCAATCAAGCCTTGATAGTAGTTTTGTAATTCAGGATTCAGTTCCTTTGATATATCAATCTCCGGTCTGTAATCATGTGACAGTGGACTGGATGCTGACTTTGGTAAATATTTGTAACCATACTTCTCAGTTCCAAGCTCTTGTTCAACAGCCGCGACAGCTTTTGCAGTATATTTGGTGCTTGATAATGACCACCTTGGTTTTGAATCACCTTCAAAGTAAAACTTTCCAAAATCAGCTCCAAAATACAGAGTTGGTTCTTCAATGGTGTCATCTTTCAACTTGAACTTTCGTTCAATGTTTTCTAGCTGGAACTTAGGATCTTCACCAGAACATAAGATATCATCAACATAAGCAATCAACATTGCCCAGTATCTGGATCCATCTTTCCTGGTTTCAATTCGTAAGTGCACATCTGGATCCGCTTTACATGGAGAATAACCAAGATCTCTCAAGTGTTTTGTGAGATATGACCTGAATGACGCACCCGCGACTGGTAATCCATACAGTGCCCGAACTATCTTGCAAGGGCAACCTGCAAGGTGTGGAGGAAAACCATCTTCAGCTCTTACCCGCAGAAAATACTTCTCTTTTATTGGGGCTGTCAAGTATGCATTTTGAATGTCTGCTGAGAGAACCTTCAAATCATTCAGCGCTGCCAGCAAGAAGAATATTCTCACTGAATCTCGACTGGGGACAGATGAATAAGTATTTTCCTTTGCCACTGCAGGAACTTTGTGCCCATCCCCTACCAACCGAGCCTTCCTTGTAAGGGATCCAAGCTTGATATCAAATATCATGTGCATTGTGATTTCCTTATGTCCAACTGGGATAACATCATCATCAGAAAATTCGAAAGCTGCCATGTTATTTGTCATTTCCTTATGAATTGCTCTTTCCCAGTGGTCAGTACCTGTTTTCTTATCAATTGCCAGTGCTTGTGTAATTGAATGTAGTAATTCAACACCATATTTGTGACTTTTCAACCAATACTTGGCTGTTTTGGCCGCCTTAAGGATTCGTTCCTTTCTTCGCAAAATTTTATGCACCCACCATCTGAATGCTGGTAATTTTTCAAGCTTGTTGTTGACTGCATACTCTGTTAGTTGCACTGGGAATGATTCTTTGACATCACTTAGCTTACACCAGGATTCTGTTCCATCTTTCCAACTGGCCAAAATTTGCCAGCCCCTAGTTGTCAGCTTGTGGCTTTTTCTGCCATTCTTGGCTATAGTTGTGGCCTCCTCATCGCTTAAAGCAGTATTGTCGCATTCATGATTAATTAGCTCATCCAGCAGGGTGAACATTCGTCCATCATCATCAACAGAACTGTAAAGACTTTCTGCAACAATGTTTGCCGTGTATTCCTCAATGGTGCCATCAGGTAGTTGCAACTTGTATAACCTCGTGTCCAGTATTGGATTCTCATTTCTTACTCCAATTGGTTGGTTTTGCAGATCGTGTACCCTATCCTTGACAATGCACCTGAGCCTTTCATCATTTCTTTCAATGATGACTTCATTTCCCAGATACTCATCTGGTTCATCAATATCTTCAACTGATGCCTCTGGCTCAGCCATTTCAAGTTTCAGATCAGATGATCTTACTGGTTGTTCATCAAATAGCTCTTGTTGAGGTTCTGGGTAATTTTCCTGGAAGAATGACGCGCTGTCTTTGACTTCATCACCAATCTTGGATTCAATTGATTTATCGATCGCTTCCATTCTTCTTAGGACATCTCTATCCCTCCATTCAAATTCCTTTACAGGCCTTATTGAATTTGTAGAGATTGGTATTGCTGATTCAGTCAGGATCCAAAAACAATCACCTCCACCCACCTTGCTACCGCAAGGTCCAAGCCAGCGACCCAGTCTTTCAACTCCTCGGGATGAAGAATCACCTTTATCAAAATAAAATATAAAATCATACCATTCTGATGATGTGTATAACGCGATATCAGGCCTATAGCCATGCACCAATTCGAATGGGGTTCTCCCCATTGAAGAAGGGTTGCTCGATGCAGTCCTCTGCCTGATATTTGCACATAGTTCCCCACAAAATGACCATAGTCTTCTCGGTGATTTCTTCTTTGCTGTCTTGGTTGTGATTGCACTACCAAGATGGCCTATTGCTTGCTCTGCTCGATTTTGGAAAGGGCAATGTGGTTGGATGAACGTTTGGTGTATATGGTTGCGTTTCACAATTGAATTCCAGTGCGTCTTGTAGGTCCTTGGCACGCCTTGTTCTGGAGCACCATCAGAAATCAAGTGTTCAGGAATTCCAACTTCATGAATGAATATTTTCAATCCTTGATGAGCTTGCGACTTGTTTTGTATTGGTATGAATACTTCAAATCCATTCCCATTTGTAAAGACCTGTGCACATTTTTCTTGTCTCATAATGCTTGTGGTCTTTGCATGCCAGGTATCAGTGTACCAGGTTCCCTGAGTGACTCTCTTGTTTCTAAAGCGCTGTGTTGGCAGCCGCTTCATCAATAGTAATTGCAAATTCCTCAGGGCTTTCTGAGTCGTGACCTTCAATGTCTGTTCTGCCTTTTTGAAACTGATATTCCAAGTCTTAGCTAGGCGTTTGCAATCAACTTTGTTTGGACCTTCAATAGTTGTCACTGATGGTCCCCATTGATTTCTTCTATCAAGTGATCTCCTTTCAAGTGTATTGTCAATTTCTTGCAAGCTAGGGATTCGTTTTGATTCATCCTCAGGGGCTTCTGTGAAGTCAAATTCTGTGTCATCAAACAAAAACTGGTCTTTCCTTTGCGCGCTTGAAATATTTGCATCTTGAAACTTTGTGGTCACTGACAAAATCCTGTGAGAAATATTACCATCTGTCGCTATCTGGCATTCAGTCAGCATTCTTCTGGTTGATATCTGGTGCAATCTCATGAGCTTGCAGTGCTGCATGAGATTTGGATGCTTGGGCTCTATGCTAGTCTTGGAGAACATGCCTGTGACATTACTTGTAGGTTCTGTTACAACTGAACTTGCATCTTCAGTTGACATGGCTTGAACGCTGAATTGGTCCCCTGAAATTGGATCACCATTGTCAATTGCTAACTCAGCCATCCTGAATTTCAGTGAATGAGGGTCCCATGGGGTGTCATTTGTTGCAATCAAATGTTGACATTCATCAAGCTCAAATCTTGTTGGCTTCCTTGTTGGAAAGTATGAAATCACATTTCTCATACTCAGTTTTATAAAAACTTTCTTGGGGTCATTATCTTCCATTGGGGTTTGTATTGTAATTCCATGCTTGGATCTGGGGTCAAACTGACGAGGGGTTTCTTCAACAGAGTTGAAATTGCAATCCCTTACTTGATTTGGGCATATCAAGCTGTTCTTCAATTTGTTTCCAAAGTACAGCGCTTGATGGAACACTATAATGTAGACTTGACCTGATGTTGGACTTGTCCAAGCAGTTGCGCAACTTCCAATTGGGATTTTCTTGATTGGCTTGTACTCTTCAGAAAAAGGGGCAACATCAACATGTGTTGTTACCTGATCAGGATTAAGCAATATCATGTTGCTTCCAGCTGCAGTGGTGTCAGCATGTGAGTCTAACTCACAGTATCCTTCTTCGTTTTCACCATCATCAAAATCTAGTGGAATATTCATCTTATATAATGACCGGCTCACCATTTTTAAACATTTGTTTTCTAGTGTCCGGTTATGATGTCATTTTTTAGATTTTGAGCCAAAGCTGTCACCGGCACCTTCCTTTTCAGCTTCCTTTGCCTTTTTGGTCTCAGCAGCCTTGAGAGCCCTCTTCTTCTTACTTGCCTGTCTCATCTGGTAAAGTTCCTGACGCTGTTCTTTTGACATTGTTTTATAAACGCTTGTTGGATAGGTCTTGTTCTCAACTGTTCCTATGAATGTCCCAGTTGTTTTCTGCTTTTTATTGCTTGATGTGCCTACCGAATATACACTTCTGGAACCTCTTTTATGCTTTCCATTTGCAAGCTTCTTCAATCCAAGCCGATTGGTGAATAGAATCAAACATTCATTGAAGTTGTCCCGATAGTCTTTGCTCTCATCAATCGCGTCGGCTTTAGCAGCATCAAGTCTCTCATCACTGATTGAATTGATAAAGTCCCAAACAAATCTCCTTTCATTGTGGTTTTATTCAAATCTCAGAATCGTTCCATGGAAAGCAGTCCAATTCCTCTTGTGCTTGTTCCAATCATTATTCTTATGATCACCCGTGTAATGTGATTCTTTCATTTCCTGGTAGGTTTTGTTCAGAACCATAGTGATATTGGTATCAGTGTAAGCATGTTGCATGAGTGAAATGAACGCATTTCTCACGTGCCCTGAGTTCAGTTCGGTATTTTGGAAATGTGCCACATATTCCCAACCCGGCCCTTTTCTTGTTGCATCACACAACAACCTCCAGACGACATTGTTGTCTTCATCATACTGATGACCTGACAAAACACCACACCTTTCATTGTAGTCACTCCAAGTTGGATAGGTATCCGATGGACTTTGTCCGACTGTGCCAGACCTGGCTTCATCAGTAACATCTTCTTTTTCTTGGGGTCTTATGACATACAAGATTGGAAATCCTCCAGAGTTGAATCTGTATCTCAAGTTTTGACAAAAGCCTTCCTCCCATTCTCTGAATTTTGTAAGATCCTTTAACTCAGGTGGAGTTGCTTTTTCTTGTGATTTTACACTTGATTCCATCATCTTGATCCTGAATTGTTGCAGTTCCGGATTATTTGGGTTCGCATTCCAGTCAATGGCTCTTGGTTTGACTCCAATCAATGGTTGATAGCGAGCCCAATTTGCCCATGTCAGAAGTCTAGGTGATAGCCTGTTACCATAATGGATACTTTTTGGATTAGGACAGTCTGGACTGATTGATTTCAATCCATGCATGAACGATTTGGTGCTTTCTTTATTGAGGTCTGTGATTTCACGAATATTAGACATTCCTCCCCTCATAATTTCTTCAGCTGATTCATAGTTGATACCAAAATCCATCTAGCTGCTTCTGAAAGCAAGCTGTTCTGGATTCAGTAATCTTCCATTGTTGAATCCCCTGATTTTTATTTTGGGTTGGATTGACCTCATTAAAGAACGATCAGACCTTGAGTCGTCATCTTGTTGGTTTTCACCTTTGTCACTGCTATCATCATCTGGTTCCCTTCTCCTTGTTGCATCTTCGTGTATCGCTCTGATCCTTTTCCTTTACTTCCCAGTCAATGATCCTTTTCATGGTTGAGTTCTTTTCTGGGTCAGCTATAGCCCTTTCCATTACACGCATGATTCTTTCATCGAATTTGTTTTCTTCTTCCATACCCACTACTTCATCGTCGATATCAGGATCTTGAGGGTCCTGGTCCACTTCCATTTTTGTTTCCTCATTGGGGTCATAGTCTTCATCGTCTTTTGGATTCGCTCTTGTGCTTCTTCTCGCTGGAGCCATGATGGAGACGCCGTTTCGAATATTCTATTGGGTAATCGAACAATTTCGAAGTATTCGGAGGACGATATTCAATGGAAGTTGCAATCGAATATTTAATCGAAGGTGGTATGTGGAAAGAGAGTGTAATCGGACCGAAGGATTGGATGTGAGATGGGTGTTAGATGTTGTGTAACCGTTGTATGTGATTCGCTTATCTGTTTTTTTTTTCTTTTGTATTTGTATATCCGGATCGAATTTTCGTTCCGATTATTCGTTCTGGTTTGTGTGAGCTTTTGCTTTTGTTGCAATTTAAGATTGTGAGCTTTTCTATCCGGTCTCGGGGTTTGCTCATTCTGTATTTCTGTGGTGAAAGATCGATGAATCTTTCACCGTCTTGTTTTCTGAGAATTTAGTGTTCTCTTTTCTCTTGGATCTTCAAGATTTAGTGTTCTCGTTTCCATATCTTTGGATTTTCTTGCGAGCAGGTGCTTGCAATCTGTTTGTTCCAATCTGTTTCACCATAGAATACTTGAGGCTCAATCTTCTGGCTCACGTCATTCTTGTTTTCATGGAAAGATCAGTGTTGTCGGATTGATTTCTTTCAGCTGATGCCAACCTGGGCGACTCTTTTGGCTGAGTCGTCCAGCCAATTTTCCCTTGCTTGTTTTGCTGGATCTTGAAACCCGATGGAGCCTACCATCTCGGTTTGTGTCTTCGGCCTCTTCTTTCAAGGGAGGCCGCCCTGGTGTTGGTCTGTTCCAGGGCTCCACAAGCAATTGCCCCTTTTACATCCTTGAGGGTTGATGCCGGTTGCTGATCAGGCTAATCCGGGTTCGTTTGGCCTTCGAGCTCAACTGCGTTTCTCGATGGGAAACACCGTCCTCAGCATTTGTAGGATGCTGGCCACAGCTCGTAGAGTGCTGTGGGTCTGATAAACTAAGAAAACTGCGTCATGACAGTAGTAAAACAAAAAACGCGATCGGCCTTGCGGTGGATCGATTTAGTGAGTAAGAGTAATCATCTTAGATGTGATCGAACGAACAATAGGTTAATTACTTTCGTCGTCATCGTATCGATTGTTTGGCATAATACTGTGTAATTTTAGCATACAAAACACACGTAATCTTAAGACACAAAACACACGAAAAACCGGCCATCTTCGATCGGCCTTTTACCATATTGTATAATTCATCGTGATATTCTTAGCAGAATATCACATGTAAAATCGTATCTGATCTTGTAGAATCAGTACTAGGGTGTACGTAAATTTAGGGCATGATAGTGTTTTAGAGTTGTTAATTCTTCAAAGAGTGAGCTGATGGGGAAACTCCCGCTAAGAGGTAATCCACATGAAGCGCCGACGATCATTCACTCAGGTTTAACCTTAAGAATAAGGTTATTTTGCCCTTATGACTTTTCGTATGATACGCCCGTGATTAGTACGTACAAATACACATTTACACGGTGAATTCTTTTCATTGCAACGCCGTTGCAAACAAAGGAAAAATCGAAAATCGTGTAGAAAGCTACTGTCGTAGATTTCTATGCAAATACATTACCAGAAATTATTTAGTACAAAAATTGTGTAGAAAGGTACTGACGTAGATTTGTACGCTAATACATTCTTACCAGAAATTATTTAGTGCGAAAATCGTGTAGAAAGCTACTGCCGTAGATTTCTACGCAAATACATTACCAGAAATTATTTAGTACGAAAAGCGTGTAGAAAGCTACTGCCGTAGATTTCTACACAAATACATTACCAGAAATTATTGAGTACAAAAATCGTGTAGAGAGCTACTGCTGTAGATTGCTACGCAAATACATTACCAGAAATTATTTAGTACAAAAATCGTGTAGGAAGCTACTGTCGTAGATCTCTACGCAAATACATTACCAGTAAATATCTAGTACAAAAATTGTGTAGAGAGCTACTGTTGTAGAATGCTACACAAATTCATTACCAGTAAAATCACCGTCACACATCATGTGGTACCGGTACATACAAACGAACCACCGGTGCATGAAAGATGTCACTGTATCACAAGTTAAGACCGTTAAGTAAAAAATCAGGGTACTATTCTTTATTATTCTATATTCAAAACGCACGCGCTGCGCGATATTATTTACTTAACGTTATAAATTTAATTAAGAAAGTCAAATCATTCTTCATTGTTCTATATTTACTGCATTAGATCTCACAGGTTAAGTATGGATTTTTTTTTCGAGCACACACACACACACACACACACACAGCGAAAAGTAATTTGTTTTCCTACCGGACAAAAACTCTCTCTCTCTCTCTCTCACACACACACACACACACACAGCAAAAAATGATATACAGTGTGATTTTCCAGTAATTTTACAGTGTGGTTTTACAGTGTGGTTTTGCAGTGTGATTTTTTTTTGTCCCCCGCAAAAAGTACTCTTTCCCTTCATAATTTTACGCAACTTATCTTGAGCAGAGTTGCTTTACCGTACTTGTACGATTGGTAGGCACTCCGTCCGAGAACGCGGAATCCCACCAAAGTGACATTGAGCATTAGGCAGGCTGATTCAGGCTCGAGATATTTTAGTGCAAAGTAACTGCCTTGTACTGCAGGACAATAGAGATCAATCGGACGAGAGATTAGTTGCTGGAAAGATATTGTTTGGATTAGCTACCCAAACATAGACGTCTTGAAAGCACAAAATCTGCATCCCTTGCATATCTATATTAACAGGAACAAGATCAAGTTTTTCGTTACATAGGAGGAAGATTTCTTCAAATCAACGGCAGCAGCAGCAACAACAACGAATCATTGGCAAACGGTACGAATTGGTAAACGGCAACAAGGAATGAATTTTCCGTTGAGGTCTGAATGAATTTGAAACATTATTCTAACAAGGCCGTTCTGTTATTATTCCTTTTCATCCGAGGAAAAAGAGGTACGCGGGAGGTGACGAAGCGTTTTCCCTGGAGCATCGGAACATCAGACCAGAACAAGAATCGGAACAACGGGGCGTTTTTGCTGTAGGTGTGGTGTTTTCCCATTTCTTGACGGTTGTACGGGAAAGAATCGCAGGCACCACCGAATGAATGAGAGCAATAGTGATTTGGCAACAGCAAGAGCAGCTATGATTGGTGATAGCAAGCAGCAACCGCGAGGGGCAACAGCACCAGCAACGGCATCGTATGTAAATTATATTATTTCATTGTTACTATTTACTCTACATCAATAGACACTCACTCATTTTGTTCAATTATTATATATTGTTATAGGATACGACAACAAATTGTTGGCAAAAACGAATTGTCGAACAACAATAGCAATGTTGGCAATGGTCGACAAATCGGCCACAGCTAGAGCAATAGTAAGAGCAACGGCAGTCATTGGCACCACAGATCCGTTGACACGGCAACAGCAAGAGCAACAGTAGCAGCAATCCACCACAGCAAGAGAAATGGCAACAGCAAGAGCAACCTCCTCCAACAACACCAGCGCTCCCCCTCCAACCGGTGCTCATCCTCTGATTCCTTCTCAGGTTAATTTGTCGGATCTAGCCACACCATACCATAATAGCCAGTGAACCTCTGTAACCAAAAGCCTAAACCTTAAAAATGTTTTGAAACAAAAAGTCACAATAGTCGTCAACCTACCGGTATTTTGTCGACTCCATTTCTGTCAGTCGTGGTTTTTGAAACCTATTATCAGGTCCATTTTTGTCAGTCGTGCTATTTGGAACCTATTATCAGGTCCATTTTTGTCAGTCACGCTATTTGGAACCTATTATCAGGTCCATTTCTGTCAGTCGTGGTTTTTGGAACCTATTATCAGGTCCATTTCTGTCAGTCACGCTATTTGGGAAAAAAAAATTGGATGATTTTTTTTCGGAGAGATGACTTTCTGTCGTGCTATTCAGAACCTATTGTCAGGTCCAATTATGTCAGTCGTGCTATTCAGAACCTATTGTCAGGTCCAATTATGTCAGTAGTGCTATTATAATTTTTTCTCTTTCCCTTCCACTACTCACACACATATTACCTACCTATCTGGTATTATCGTAATCCTATTCAATGAATGCCGGGTTGAATCATGTCATCTACCCAACCGAATGATGTCAGCAATCTTCCGCGGAGCATTATATTGCAACAAAAACAAAATATCGCATCTACCAGTGGGTCCAGTCTTGTCTCAAACCCAAAAGTAGTTTTCGTTAATTGTCATACAAGAAGCTTATCCAAGCGTGTGTCTTCCAATAAGAAAAAAAATCTCAACACGACATTACATGGAACCAGCCTCCTTTCCAGAAGTAATAAAGATCCAAAAAGAGGACATTGCACACTTAAAAAAGAATTTGAAAAACAATATCTCCAACCGTAAGAATACTGAGACCTGGAATTCGTTTTGGAAACAAGCAGGGCACCTTGAGAACAAGAAAAAAAGGAGTGGTGGTTGGTTTTGGAGGGAGTCTCAATTGTCCCTCTGCGGTATTGCGGAAGTAAATGTGAATTCCAACAATACGGATATTGAAAATGAACGAGTGGAATCGGTCATCCTCAAGGTTGGAAAAGAGTCCCAGATGAACATTCTAGACAATGGTCCACAATACGACAATGAATATGACAATGTTCCACTAATCAGATTGTTGAACAAGCTCTAATTAAATTGCTGTTATCACATTTTGGATTGCTATCCGGAACAAAAACTTGTTTTCATTAACCTAATTGACCGTCAAGGTGACCGTCGAATTGATTTTTTTGGAACATTAGGTACTGATGCACCATTCCTTCTACGTTTCTTTAAAGAGTATTCTGTTGGAATTGGATTTGTTAGTCCTTCTTCGTTGTAGTTTCTTCCGAGTCTGGAAGGGTGCATCATGACTTAAACAGACGACTCTGATCTCAAGATTGCAACACATGCACTTAAAAGATCAATTGGTACGGTGGGAGCAGTAGTTTGTTCTATGAAAGGTGGTGATCTTAAATCCCCACCAATTGAAGCAGTATGCTCCAAGAGAGTCGAGCAGATTGTCCGTGGAGGAGTAAAAAACAGGAGGCCAATTGCGGAATTGCTGTAATGACATGGGCGACCATGACTTAACGGGCTTATGATCGGAAGTGGACAAATTGATCATCGGAAACTTTGCTCATTGCAGAAAAGGATACGTCGGGAAATAGAATGAGTAATAACCGATGAACCATGAATGATGGGATGTGAATCAGGAAATAAGTACGGTACAAAGTAAAGAAGAAAAAAAAATCCGATCCTGAGGATGAAAGGGGGGGGGGGGGGGGGGTGAGAAATATAGACTAAGAAAAATTACCGACTGAAACAGAGATTTGACCAAAATTAATGATAGTGATAAAACGTTACAAAAATAAAATGCATGGGTGGAACAAATATAAGCCCAAAAGAATGACGGACAGGATTGCGTACGAAGGTAGGCAAGAAAACCTATCACCAGGCTCAAAGGTGCGGATACTAAATTTTTAAACCAACACTGAGGTCCAGCGGAACATAAACAGCAGGTGAAACACATGCGGTCAGGCCCAGTAGCAATAATAGCCAAATTTTTGACAGGGGCCGAGGCTGATGCAAATTTTAGAAACCTATTTTGAGGCTCTTGCCCACGGCTGCCTAATTCGTCTGAAATTTAATTCGTTCGAAAAAAATGAGTGGCTCATACGGTACAAACATAGTAGATAATAACTGTACTACTACTAGTATTGATTTACACTTTACAGCACCTCTGAGATAGTTCCGACAGGACCTCGCGCAATACTACAGCAATCGCTCACTGTTCTAGTAGTAGGGGGTGCATTGCCAACTTGAAACAGCATGTGATACAAATAAGCTTCATTCAAGGCCTGTTCAGCTGTAGACCACCTTTCCAAATCCTTTTTTGACTTTCTATCTGTTCTTATCCTGCAACTAAAGTCACACCTACCCAATCCAAAGTACTTGTAGGAGTGATAGTCTGCAAAGCAATCCCCTTTGCAAAGAGGTACAAACTTTTCACCAAACACGCACTTCTCACAGACTTTGTAGCAACCAGCACCACACATGTAGCAATTCCTCTTGCTTCTCCACTTGCTAGCCCGTAACGATTTGTGGTGCTCCTTGTACTCCTCTGTGTCGAACTCCAAACAGAACCTACCTTTCAGCTTAGATTCAAACACAGTTTCCAAACAGTGATAATTCAATATTATCCCACCACAGAAATATGAACAAGATCTGCGCCGGTCACTTCGTGCCAGCCTTTGCTTCATTGAAGACTGGATAACTTCTCTTAGTAGCGCGTCCACTGGATAACCGTTATCTGATGGATTGTATGCAAGCATTTGTTCTGCTAACTTCTGCTTGAATTGCCTAAAATCCAATTGCTGTCTCTTAGGCAACAGCCAGGATGGACCGTGTGTACCATCGCTGAGCTCCTGATACATATCAAAGGCTGTTAGAACTGTCAATGCCTTAGCATGATTAATTGGGGCATGGTAATACTTCCAAGACTTGTATACAATGTTTGACCTCCAGATAGCACTGTCTATCTGGTCTAGCTTTCCATACGTTTGGAGATAGAGCTGTCGCAAATGGTTCATTTCAGTCCCCCATTTCCTTTTCCCCCTCCCCCTCCCACGCTCTTTCTGCCACATGAAGAAACCATTGGAATCAAGACTGTTGACAGAACCAATATTGCAGGCTCCTGTGCTCTGGAATGAGCAATGGATATGTTGGTACCCCTTTGTAAACCTGCCAGCTTCAGCACGGGCAGGCACCTCCTTTACCATGGTTACAGGATTACAGAGCCTGGCAACGCGTGAACACCTTTTAGCAGATGCAGATGATACATTTTCTTTGTGAAAGTACTTGTCTTCAACAGTTTTGGGAAGCCTGTTTTGCGCCACGGTTTTAATCATTCCAAAACCCAGCCCTCCCATCCAGTCAAGTATTGAATCACCATTGAAGAAGTTATCAGCAGTGAGATGTGGTGGGGACAACCATAGCTTTCCAATTTCTGGAATAACATACTTTGTGAAGATATCCTGTAGTTCTGAGCAAGCCTTAGTACTATGGAGTGGTTGTTTTTTGTAGTGCCGGTGCCTCTGCAGATACCCTCAGGGCCTAACTCTGTCCACATCACTCAAGATAACAGTTTGTCCACCCCGAGAAAAGATCTTTCCTTTCAAGTAATCAACCATTGGTCCACAAAATCCATAGTATGCCCAACTCGATTCGTCCATACACAGGTCTGAGCATCCCTTCTTGCTGAAGTAACGGATGTTGTGAATGAGAGTTTCATAAATGTAGTCAAACTTGTAAGCATAGTTGAATTTGCTCATGTCATCCTTCCATAATAGCCTGTTGTACTTAGCTTCATGGTTGCAATTCAGTTTCAAATTGAACTTGATTTGGCGCCACCGATACCAAGACATTTTCTTTGCAATTTCACGGGAATACAGCGCGTCAACGTTTATCCACCTGTAACAGATACTGCCTTTCTTACCCTCCAAAACACCATGAAGGTAGACAATACCATCAAAGTGAAAAAGTTCAGAGAGCTTGAATCTTCTAATATAATGCCCTTTCCCCGTGTTAGATTGATTGGCATAGTTGTTGGTCCATTTCAACACTTCAGAATAGAAGGGCCTTTGCCGCGTCTCGTTTGCTTGTTTCTCATCCTCTTCATCTGTATGGAAGGGGAGCAGGAGCTGGTAGAAGAATAGCGCATCACCGTTAAGCACTCTTCCAAGTTAAAGTCCATGCTTCCTAAGCTTAGCCATATCAAGCTTGCCTTTCCTTTCTTGGGGGAAGAGGTCTCTACTGGAGGTGTACCTACGGGAGAATGTAGGTGTGTCTTCTTCAGGAACCCAGTTCTGGTAGTGAAACGTCCATCCCTTGTATTCCCTTGCAGGCCCAACCCCAGGGACAGGAGTACATCCAGATGGAAGCTTGTGGTACATGTACCTACCACCAGAGCCCTTCTCAAACTTTGATCGATAGCAGAAGCAGTCCCAGGCGCCGGGGTTGTCAACATCATGCCACAATGGTTCTCCAAGTTGGCTCTTGTTGTTGTCTGAGGGTGAGTAGTCTTGTGCGGGGTTGGGGTAAGTTGTTGCTTCCTCAACTTGGGTTCTATCCTTGTAGTAGTACCCGTCTTGCATCCCAACATGGAGTTCATCGTTTTTGTTGTTGTTGTTGGTGGTGGTGGTGGTGTCCACAGCGTCCTCATCATCGCCGTTGTTGCACCCTTGTATCTGTACATCAAAGGCAGCTGCTAATGATCCCTCCTCAATATTATACGTATTTAAGTAACTTTAACCCTGTCTAGTTCCTCATTCCAATGGTTGTTTTGGTTGATTTGGGACTGAGTAACATGGTGTGACAACATCATAGTAGAAGTAGCATCGGCGTTGGTTTCGTTGGCATCCTTGTCCTCATCCTCGTCCTCGTCAGCCGCGTGGTTGAGTAGTGCACATGATATTCTACTTTTTGTTGTGGTTAAGGAGCTGATTGTTCCACTACTTTCATTCTTGCCTAGTAGTATTCAAAGCATAGGGATGGGGGTGTCTTTGTCAGCGTCCTCGGATTCCATTGTTGTTGATGCCTGGATCCGCATCAATCGTCGTTGTCCTGATGCTGGTGTATCCATGTTGCTATTGGAGATAAGAGTGTAGCTTGTTGTTGCTGCTAATTTTATGAGGCTACTAACATTGGATTATTCTTTCTTTATTTTAATTTCATTGGTTTGATTGTTATCTAGGGTTGAATTATTATATTGTTAGCAGTTCCGACATACATTGTTCCATTACATGATTCAAAGAACAAAAATTTGCATAAAAATGTGCATAAAATGGCGGTTGCTGGGATTGATCGCTAAAATTATGTTGTGAAACAAAACGCACATTACTTTTTAACACGGGAAAAAGACAACCCTTAATCCCCGCAAAATGCGGGAAAAGGTGCGCCACAGCCCGGCGATAGAGGTTCAAAATTTCAAACCAATAGAGGTGCAGAATCCGTCATGAGACCATTTTAGATCATGAGTGTTATGTTGAACATTTTGGGACTGGGGTCAACTTTACACTTTTAAAAGGTACATCCATACACTTTTGAAAATTAGGTACTATCCTACTTTTAGTATGTATAGAATGTATGATCCCCACTGCAGAGCGGAGTGAGTTAGTGGTTAATTAGAGTTAATATAACCCCAACCCCCTACCCCTGCTGACCCAGTACAATGTTCACCAGAGGGGGGCAAACACTAACGGTTCACCAGAGGGGGCATATGGTTCACCAGAGCAAGGCAGCACGACCCCAACCAAGTTGGCTCGTCTTAATATGCTAGGTTCGCCATGTAGGGTGTTGGAGGCGGGGTGGGGGTTGGGTGGAGTTCGGACGGGGTGGGTGCTGGGTTAGTGGCTGAGCAAATGATGCCGCAGGTCCGAGTTGTAGGTATAATCATACCTTTAGTGGGTATTGTTGTGTTTGAGAACTGTATGGCAAAAGTGTACGAATGTACAAAAAAAAGTGCGAGATTGACCCCGTACCAACATTTTGCTGTTGTACAAATTCTACGTACCGGTAGGCCTACTTTGTCTCCGCGTCATTAACACACGTACTCGTAAGACTCTTATGTATTACAGGTACGAACGGGCACCGTATGCCATGCTATTTTTTTCTTTCTGGAACTCATTGTACCGGTATGATAAATAATGGATTTCTACGTTCGGTAGTTTTGTTATTTAATGTCCTCCCCTAAATCCGATAAACACAGCGACGTTGTATTCGTTTTCCACGGATAGAATGATCATCCGAAGGTACGAGACTCCGACTAATTTCAAACTCCTCTTCGCCACTCACCACTCTACTGAGTGAATTCCAAAATTGAGGAGACACTCGGAGTTGCTCTAAAAATCGACGTGCATGCACGCACGTCGTGCTAAATCATCTCACGATACTGCGAAAATCGACGTGCCCCGCAGCGAAAAATTTAGATTGTCGAAAACAATCCAATCAGAACTATTTTGCTAACTAATTTTTTATATGTACAACAACCTCATTATTATTACGAAGGACTTCGTACTTCGTATTATCATTTATTGTGCGCTACGGTGCTACGGTACCCGTAGCTAATTGGTAAGATGCATTTGGACTAACCTTGGTTGAGAGCAAACTTCAAACGCACCGTATCTGACGTGTGGCGGCTGGGACAACCCTATTCCACCAATAGCATCGAACCCGATAATGATCATTGATGCCTTCAGATCATAGACAATTGCAAATGGTTTCTAAGATTGAAACAAACATGGTCGACAGGGGAAGAGTACTCGTATCAGGAGAAGCCAACATGGAAAAGCTCGAATTATTGTCACAAACCGCGATCATGAAGCAGGGAATAGATGGGAGTATTTGCAGAGCTGGGGGGGAAATTGCCAGGGACGGCAATGGCGAGAGAATAGTCTTGGTAGATCATAACACCCAGTTGATGACGGGAACTCATGTTTCGTCACACACGCAACACCTACTGTCTGTGCAGTCTGCAGCCATTACCGCTGGTACTGCAGCTGTTCCGCCAGGTACCAGTAGGGATAGACGAAGCACAACAACTTCACCCTCGTCCTTCAGCGTTAGCACAACAGCGGTGTCCGGGAGTCACATTGCGAGCCCAGTATCAACAGATGGGGAAGAGGATGACATTGCAGGAGAAGTAATGAGAGGAACGTCCATTGTTTCCAGCAAAATTAAGCGTATTACGAAAGCATCTATAATTGAATCTCGGAGTCCCGTAACGACCTTGGAGTCTGGGCATCACATTACCGTAGGCCCATCGTCTCCCTATACCTCTTCGCCTTCGCCGTACAGCTTTGGCTATCTCTCTAATCACAATCAAACTTTGCACCATCATCAGCCGCAGGAACACCAGGATTATTCAACTTCATTTTATCACAATCATCACGGGAGTATCATCCGCACTTTATCGGAAGCTTCCTTCGCACCTCCGTACAGTAATAACGCGATCCCCATTAATTCGAACAACGGTGTTGCAACATCGACGGCAGCTATGATTAGCAGCGAAAGTGGTGCAGCCTTCCAACCTCCGAAGCAACAGCAGGCACAACTACCTCGATTACATTTACAGCAATGCCAGCAGCCATCTTATTCTCACGGAGAGATGGCGCAACAAATCAGGGAATTGAAGGAGCAATTGTCTGAAAAGAATATGCTCGTGTCTTCTCTACAGAATAAAGTCAACTATTTAGAGAACCAGATCCATGAGCTTCGTCAGCTTCCAACAGGAAAGATATCTCACATTCCAGTCGAGTAAGTATTTTTTTCAATATTTGAAAGCGCTTCGAAGAGTCAGCCCCAAATTCCAAAATTTCTTGTATTGTATTCCGTTCTCACTGTTTTGCTTTTTCTCTTTCCAACCTGTACACAGTGACATGATTCGTATCATGCAAGAATATGGATCCGAAGTATCTAACCAAACTCTTCCCCAACAACGCAAGCAATCTATCAAGAAAGCATCAATTGTGCGTCAATTCCGTCGCTGGAATCCCAACTTTTTCCATTTTTTCCTTCATCACAACGGGGAATGGGTACCTAAGCTGGGAAGAGAAGGGGAGCTTAGACGTCGCGTTGAAAAACGTCGTCTTCTCTTGATCGCAAAGCAAAACAGCTGTGCCAACGCGATGAAATAGACCGAAATGAATACCCCCGGAAGTACAACAAAAGTGATCAACAACACAGACATACAATTTACACACCATACAATACAAACTACAGGACTTGATCAACATCTGTCATCAAGCATGCATACAAATTAGATATAAGGAAGGCCTTAAGGAAGAGAGGCCAAACCCGATGCACTACATTTTGAGCGTGATCAAGCATCATACAAGCCAAGACATACATACACCATACACACACACACACACACACACACACTACAATGAACACGAAAAACGACACCGCACTCATAAAAAGAACCGTTAAGTACTCCTTTTGTCGAATGCAAAACTTATTCCACGAGTGATTCGTGCCTACCAGTACGACTTCGGAAAAATTGGGAGCTTATGTTGCATGGTAAGCACTAAGGGAGGACATTTACACAAATACACTTCAATATACACAAAAACCTAAAAGTAATAAACTAGATTTTGCATATGTGGTGGTAGCTTGATCAACTTATCTTTACGAAACCAGACATACCAACCAGTTGTAATTAGTTCTCGCATCTCTGCTAGAAAGGTCACCATGCCGATAATCGAATACCTCATTGCCAAAAAAATTTATACAGCGATGGCAACATTATCTATGGCCTACCGTTAAAGTCTTAAGCTTTGAAGATAGAGAAATTGGTTTGCAAGAAAGATTGGATTGATTCGAATGACATGAATATAATCCCTTGCCCAGGAACAACTCGTCCAAGACGAGGAATGAGACCAGCATAGAAAGCCCCGGCGCCTTCTTTGCTAAGGACCTGCATAAAGCAATCCATCGTGTTTTTATACCGCGTCGCCTGGGTTCCTTGCATGCGAGTCTATAGTATCGTACAGTAGCCATTCATGGTATGTGTTGGAAAGCGCAATTGTGAGAAAGTATACGCTTTTGAACTCGAGTGAGCACACTTCCCAAGCTCTTTCAATCAGTCCATTCGCAAAGCTATTGAAGGAACTCGGACGATCTCACACAATTCATTGAACAAACTTATAAAAACTTGCCTTGACCACGTCAAATGGATTGTTTCCGAGCGTCGAGAAACAACCGGCACTCATTCCACCGAAGAGCCCCATGAGAGGAGTCAAAGGTTTTTCACCATCGTTTGTGACTCGTTTCTTGTATTCGTTGAACCACATGAACCGCAGACCTTGATTGGATCCTTGTTTCATAGCCGTAGCGATAGCCTGAGGAGTGACACAAAATAATGGTTTACAGAATGAGAGGTGACGAAAGAAATGAATTGTCGATTGTGCTTGATTAAATGATCAATGGCATCATACGCACTTTGGACAATGAAACAATCGGAACATGAAAACAAATCGATTGCCGATGGCCCTTAAGATTACATCAAATGGCATCATGCGCAATTCTCTTCAAGCATC
The DNA here is from genome assembly GCA_037355745.1 of Pseudo-nitzschia multiseries. NCBI lineage: Eukaryota > Bacillariophyta > Bacillariophyceae > Bacillariales > Bacillariaceae > Pseudo-nitzschia > Pseudo-nitzschia multiseries. The sequence continues at coordinate 10,451,040 of CM074789.1, forward strand.
GAAACTCATATATGATAGTCAATCCAATAGAACGTACCCCCTTATAGACTCCACCAATTCCTTCTCTTTTGATAATATATTTCAATCCTTCTACAAATGGCATGTTCAGCTCAATAACTTTTGTCTTGACAGTCTCTACGGGGGCGACAATCAGTAGGGCTTCGGAAACACCGGCCCCTAGACCTGCAACAAAATTTTTGCCCGGAGTCAGTTGTCCATCTTTGTCCCGTAGTTTTTCCTTGATGAACGAGTTCAATCCAAAGCGAATTCCTGCTTTCGGAACGCTCCCTATCAAAGTTGGAGCGAGGCCACGATACAAACTACAACCGTTCATTTCCCGTTCCATGGCACAGAGAGAGGCAGCAACAATCAATCACCATGAAGTGAGCTGGATGCGATGTGAACCGATCACTGATTATAAAAAATTCAAAAAGTAAAGATATATTGTTGACTGAAAAACATAGGGGCGAAAGAGAGCAGGTGGGTAGAAGTGCACCTGATGTTCATCGGGCCTACCTAAAAAAGCCGGTCGTGCGTGCCGTGTACGAAATGCCTTCAATCATTCCACTGTAGGGGAGTTTAGAGCCCGGCTTGGACCCAAGCTGAAGTTGTGTCTTAATGAACTCCATAGGCCACACTGCCGTCGCTTCAACAGCACCAGCAATACAACCGGCAGCCATGGCCGTTAGAGGATTGGAAGATTTTTTTGTCGACATACTTTTTTCGCTCTCGCCCGTTTTACCCTTCTTTTTTAGCCAACTTCTTCCTCCTCTTTCGCTAGAGAAAGAAAATTGCAAGGCAGGTCAGGCTGATGCAGCGTAATTGATCGTCAATATTGTTGTTAACTGGTTATATCAACATCCGCTATCGCACAAAAGAGTAGGAACTTCCTTCGTCCCATTGACTGATCGCTGCGATCAAAGATTTTTCTCTTATTGCAACGTAATTCCGTTTATTCTACACCAGTAAGATTTCTCGTACGGGTACGTGCAGGTGTAAGATTACCGTACCCGGCCTGGCCTCTTTTGTAACGGATCATTCTTCCATTTTTTTTTTATGACTTTCGTCATTTTTTTGTGAACGACGACTGAATGCATGAATCAAAATCTTTTAGAACAAATCGAATGAATCAACTATCAATCATGATTTTTCGGACTCTGGCCAAAAACTCCATCTTATCTTGCGGTAGGTATGTAACGTATATACGACTCTAGTACTTCGTATTAGGTGTTACCTACACAGAACACGGAACACAACATAATTTTACTCGTGACAACGTAACAACCCCGGACACCGGAGTGAACTACGCTGTAGATGAAATTGTGTGTTATTGAGTTTTAGGGTCTAAGATGACTTCAAGATGCTTCTCAGGTTGATCTATGATACAATTGGAAAAGAACTACGTCACATAAACGATGCTCATGCTTTCGTCAAATTCCTGCGATGTTTTAAAAAATTCCGAAACATTTTGTTGTGCGCACAATAAATAATTCTCTACCTATTTTTGCACGCAACAATTTCAAGTAGGTCTATTTTCACCACCGTTTTTTTCAGCCCTCGTACCATGCTTGCTTCAGAATCTTTCTATTCTACAATTTTGTTTCATGCTTACCCCGATAATATTTATTCGCCATTCAATTTTTGTTTTTTCCACACGAAACTCATGTTTTGTAATAATATCCTCTATGTCGTACACTGATATTGTTGTAGCGTTGATACAAATTTCTTAATAAATATACGAGCTTCTTGATAACCAGCAATGTATTCTGTTACGTTGCTTCCACAATACTCACACTACATTTATCGAATATCAAAAGCCAACAACCATATTTTTGTACTCATAAGAAAGTATTTTATCCGCATTTGCAATAATCTCCAACATTTCACAATATTCACGCTACACATATTCAAATACCGAAATACAACAAACATATTTTGTAACAAATATGAAAGTATTTTATCAGCTTTTGCAAATACCTCGTTTATTGTATTATATTCGAACAGAAGACCCAGAACAATATTGTGCAAACCGTAAAATAATAATGAACTAGCCGTGCTACTCTAATGATGTTGTTATCACCAATTACTCTGGTTCATTTCTCATGTATTTGGGGTATAATTTGTATTCCTCAGTATCCTTGCCGAGAATCTGAAGCAAGCTACGTTTTCTCTTCTGTCTTTTTCCCTTTTTACTTTCTTCATCCTCCTCCTTATCTTGTTGTTTATGATTGCCATTTTGTTTTTGGTACATTTTAAGTAGTTCCGTCTCTAATTCTTTCGACTGTTGTTCCTCCCTTTGTTCTTCTAATTTGCTTACTAGGTATTTGTAAAGATCTTGTCCCTCGTTACTCCACCCCTCCTTATTTCCTGACTTACTGTCAGTGAATTTTTTTCTCAACCTCGTGCCCTTTGTTGTGTTTAGCCACGAGTCGTAGTCGTTGTAAAGGAAAAGCAATGCAAAAGCTTCATTGCTTGGGGTGAAAATGTTACTGACTGTCATTCTGACTGATTTTCTTTTGAAGTCTGTCTGTTTTGGTGACACCGCTCCAAGAATTCTTTTCATGAAGTATTTGAATTCTGGTGAACTTTTTCCGCTGATAGTCTTCGTGCAATTGGTACCTATTTTCTGAGTTCACGTCTTGGGTGTCCGTGATTAGAACCGTTCCTGGGAAACTATCTGGTATCTGGTTGTTCCTTTTATTGTCTACATGTCAGTGTTAATATGACCAGAATGTTAGAAAGGATTATGAAAGAGTGCATGCCGGCAATCATTTTATTGTTGGTTGCTTACCTTTGTAGTTTTTCCTGGCAAGAGTTTGAGCATTGTGTCTACACGTAGTGACTGCTCGGCAATAAATTCCACTCCACTTTTGTTCCTTTATAGCGATCGTATTTGGTATTTCATTGTTATTTGTTAGTTTTGCAATATTGAATATCATTGCCTTCACAAATGTATTCTCTGGCGGGAATTTAAATTTCCTGAACGCTGTTTCTTTGACGTGTTTGACAATGTTGTTTTCCAATTTATCGTTATCGGATTCTTTTGTTGTCTGTAGAATATTTCTGTTGCTACTGTTGGTGGTTCTATATGTTTGGCTATCGTTTGTGTTTGTTCGGTCACTTCCCGATACACTGCTGTGCGGGCTGTTTGTGTTATTGGTAACAATGGTTTTACCTGTCACCGGACTGCAACTACTAAGTTCTACCATTATTTCTTTGTTAAATCATGCACCTCAACTTACCATTTTTTCCTTTGATTGATTTGGCGCGCTATTTTTATGATAATAATGTTGTTTGAAGGAAGCGTTTGGCATGTTTTTTTCATTCATACTGTACGCGCTGTAAGTGCTTGATTTACTGCCTTCCGGGAAGTGCTGTATTACTATTAATTGTACTACCTGTGAGTGTTGTTTTACTGGCGCCTGCCTATCTTTTGTTTGCGCTGTGCCGTGATATTCTGCAATGTGGTGTCCTGAAAATTTTGGCACGGACCACAATCCGTAGGTTCCACCGAGGGTAATTGTGCGTAGCCCAAGCATTGATTCTTGTACCTATTGTCTTTTCATTTTCTGCAACAGCGTTGCAGGAAAAGCCCTTTTTGTTGTTTTGTTGTTTTCTATGGAGTGCATTTTTTGAATGTACCGACGTCTTTTTGTAGTCCATCAAAAACAGACTAACTTTAAGTAGTGTAACTTTCCTCGTCAGGATATGATTGGTTCTTGATATAGACGTTAACGTGTCCAGTGGATCGATTCCTCCGTAGAGATGTGGTGTACAAAGGGTAGTCTCCATAATTTTTTGTTATTATTTTTTGATTTTTGTATGAACAAGTAACCAAAATAGTGTTTCTCAGTTACTTTTTGAGTGCAAAAGTGTGTTATTTTCTGAGATTTTTGGATGAATATTAGTGATTGCTAGTCACTTTGTGAGTGCAAAAGTGTGTCATTCGAGGCAATTGAAGGATGAATATTGCTCATACTTTGGATTGGGGAGACTATGTAACAATATTGACAATTCTCAGGCTGATACTTTAGTCAGTATGAATTTTATAATAATGTTTGTCCCTGGCCATACATGTACCAAAATAGTGATTGCTAGTCACTTTGTGAGTGCAAAAGTGTGTCATTCGAGGCAATTGAAGGATGAATATTGCTCATACTTTGGATTGGGTAGACTATGAAACAATATTGACATTTCTCCTCCTGATACTTTAGTTAGTATGAATTTTATAATAATGTTTGTCCCTCCTGGCCATGCATGTACGAAAATAGTGATTGTTAGTCAGGTTTTGAGTGCAAAAGTGTGTCATTCAAGGCAATTGAAGGATGGTGAATATTGCTCATACTATGTATTGGGTAGACTATGAAACAATATTGACAATTCTCAGACTGATACTTTAGTCAGTATGAATTTTATAATACTGTTTGTCCCTGGCTATACATGTACCAAAATAGTGATTGCTAGTCACTTTTTGAGTGCAAAAGTGTGTCATTCGAGGCAATTGAAGGATGAATATTGCTCATACTTTGGATTGGTTAGGCAATTAAACAATATTGACATTTCTCCTCCTGATACTTTAGTCAGTATGAATTTTATAATAATGTTTGTCCCTCCTGGCCATGCATCATGTACAAAAATAGTGATTTTTAGTCAGGTTTTGAGTGCAAAAGTGTGTCATTTGAGGCAATTTCAGGATGAATATTGCTCATACTATGTATTGGGTAGACTATGAAACAATATTGCTACTACAGACGGAAGCGACCATGGTCTAACTCAACAAGAACAACAATCTACTCGACCACTCAAAGCAAAATGCGAACATCAAACCACAACAAAGAACCCAACGGCTACCGAGCACCGGCTCAACGCCTCAACGCCTCACTATTCGAAGATGCCGGTGGCATCTTCCAGTAGATTGTCAGCATAAGAGAAGTATCCGTTCTTCTTGTGCATGAAAACATTTAGGATCTGGTTGTGACCAATGGTACTTGTTTGGTAATTGTACAGAAGAATCACCAGGTTCATTGTGACCTTCCGATCTCCAAATTCCTCCAAAAGGAGCTTGTCTTTCAATCGTGGAAACTGTCCCTGGATCATACGCATTCCCCACTCTGCCAACTGGCAAAGGGATGTTGCTTCTCTGTTCAATAGAATAGCCTCTGCGGTATCCGGATCATTCTGAGAACTTTGCACAAGGCAGTGAAGTCTCCCGGTGGCAACCCTAAATGCGGAGTCGACGCAAACCATTGCGAGGAACTTAACGAACAGTTCTTCTATTTTATCGTAAACACCATGATCGGCGATTGTGCTGTCATGCCAGCAACCAGGGCAGTTGAAGTTGCAAATGCGGATTCTACCATCCGGCGCAAAGACAAAGACACTGTTGACATAAGTGTCGCTGACCCAACTGTTGTAAAAGTAACTCTGAACCATCCAATCCGTCGAATGCTGAATTTTGACTTTGAGTCCATCTGCAGCGGCCCAGACTCGTCGTTGTTGAAGTCTTGGGTATTTGGCGCCAATGGCAGCAATGTATTCCTCGACTTCTTCTTCTGTTGGGGCTTTAACCATTGCCTTTGGATGCTTCTGCAATACAAACAAGAGAACCTTTCTGGAGAACTTCAACCATTTGTACATAACAGTAGAGGTGAGTCCAAATGCCATAGACACAGATCTTGCGACCGATCCTCGTGTTCTAAACCAATGAAGTACTAGACCAAGACAGCAAGTTGTGTTTGCCTCACGCTTTCTTCCACTCCATACTCCATTCACATTGACCTTCCGCTTTCGAACGCATCCCGTGTTTTTGTCGATGGTGTATGCATCAAATACTGGTTGAAACATGCGTAGGAGATCGTGAAAGACCTTGTGGTCGACACCACAGCAGTTCAGAAGAGCCTGGTTGTTACCTGACTGGAATAGATAAAAAAAGGGGGACTCGGAATGGCGCCGAAGGGCTATCCTTGGTGTTCTCCTATCTCTTTGACGCCTTTCTTCCAACGCACCATCATCATCATCGACGTCATCTTCCAAAAGATACAAACAAACAAGCAACTCAAGAGACATGGTCAACCGATCGACAAATATTGTGTATCGGTGCATCGGTTGAGTCGCCAAAAGAAGCTGAACCCACTGAAAGAAGCCGCTAAAAATTTCAAGCACATTTAAAGAACAACCCAGATTTTTAATCGTATCAAGACAACAATTTGCAATTTCTAATCAGTATGAAGTGGACAAATTTGGCCATTACGATAGTCCGAGTGAAGGATTCCTTATTCCAAAAAAGAGACTTTGCACACTGGCCCGCCAAAATCTGGGTATGGTCATTTTCATTCCCGAAATACAAAAATCTGGGCCCCTACCCAGACTATTTCGGGAATCACCCAATAAGTATTTGATGAGTCCTGATAAATGTATTCATGGCTTGGATTGGATAGTTTTGGAATCATTACCCAATAAGTCAGTTTTTGCCCGGTAACTGCACCAAAAATAACATCTTTTGTGCCATTTGGAGTGACAACCCACCACATTTCCAGCATTCTGTGGGGAAAAGTTGTTCCCAATAGTATGCATTTGATCAGTCATGATAAATGTATTCATGGCTTGGACCGGATACTTTGGGAGGAGTCATTACCCAATAAGTCAGTTTGTGCCCTTGAATTGTTGTACCAAAAATACCATCATGTTTTCCATTTGAAGAGACAAACCACAACATTTCAAGCATTCTGTTCTTGGGTAAAGCTGTTCCCAATATGCATTTGATCAGTTATGATAAATGTATTCATGGCTTGGACCGGATACTTTTGAAGTCATTACCCAATAAGTCAGTTTTTGCCCTTGAGTTGTTGTACCAAAAATACCCTCATGTTTTCCATTTGGAGAGACAAACCACAACATTTTGGGCATTCTGTGGAGCAAAGTTGTTCCCAATATGCATTTGATGAGTAATGATAAATGTACTCATGGCTTGGACTGGATACTTTGTGAGTCATTACCCAATAAGTCAGTTTGTGCCCTGGAATTCTTGCACCAAAAATACCCTCATGTTTGCCATTTTGATAGACAAACCACAACATTTCCAGCATTCTGTGGGGCAAAGTTGTGCCCAATATGCATTTGATGAGTCATGATAAATGTATTCATGTCGCAGACCGGATACTTTTGTAGTCATTACCCAATAAGTCAGTTTGTGCCCTGGAATTGCACAAAAAATACCCGAATTCAACACCAAAAATTATCTAGTACAAAAAGCATGCAGTAATCTACTGTCGTAGAATGCCACGCAAATTCAATACCAGAAATTATCTAGTACAAAAAGCATGTAGAAATCTATTGTCGTAGATGCCACACAAATTCAATACCAGTAATTATCTGGTACGAAAATTGTGTAGAAATCTACGCTGGTAGAAACCTACTCTAATTCAATACCAGAAATTATCTAGTACAAAAAATGTTTAGAAAGCTACTGACGTAGAATGCTACGCAAATTCAATACCAGTAATTATCTGGTACAAAAATCGTGTAGAAATCTATGCTGGTAGAAACCTACACGAATTCAATACAAGGAATTATCTAGTACAAAAAGCGTGTAGAAAGCTACTGTCGTAGAATGCTATGCAAATTCAATACCAGTAATTACCTGGTACGAAAACCGTGTAGACGACATCTACTCTTGTAGAAACCTACATGAATTCAATACAAGGAATTATCTAGTACAAAAAGCATGTATAAATCTACTTTTGTAGAAACCTATGCAAATTCAATACCAGTAATTATCTGGTACGAAAATCGTGTAGAAATCTACGCTGGTAGAAACCTACACGAATTCAATACAAGGAATTATCTAGTACAAAAAGCATGTAGAAAGCTACTGTCGTAGAATGCTACGCAAATTCAATACCAGGAATTATCTAGTACGAAAAGCGTGTAGAAAGCTACTGGAGTAGAATGCTACGCAAATTCAATACCAGTAATTATCTGGTACAAAAATCGTGTAGAAGTCTACTCTCGTAGAAACCTACACGAATTGAATACCAGAAAATATCTTGTACGCAAAGCGTGTAGAAAGCTACTGTAGTAGAATGCTACGCAAATTCAGTACCAGTAATTATCTGGTACAAAAATCGTGTAGAAATCCACGCTCGTAGAAACCTACACAAATTCAATACCAGAAATTATCTAGTACGAAAAGCGTGTAGAAAGCTACTGGAGTAGAAAGCCTACGCGAATTCAATACCATGTACTACCTAGTACAAAAAACATGTAGAAATCTAAGCTCATAGAAACCTACATGAATTCAATACTAGGAATTATCTAGTACGAAAAGCGTGTAGAAAGCTACTGTCGTAGAATGCTACGCAAATTCAATACCAGTAATTATCTGGTATGAAAATCGTGTAGAAGTCTACTCTCGTAAAAACCTACACAAATTCAATACCAGAAATTATCTAGTACGAAAAGCATGTAGAAAGCTACTGTAGTAGAATGCTACGCAAATTCAATATCAGTAGTTATCTGGTACAAAAATCGTGTAGAAATCTATGCTTGTAGAAACCTACACGAATTTAATACCAGTAATTATCTAGTACGAAAAGGGTGTAGAAAGGTACTGGAGTAGAAACCTACGCAAATTCAATACCATGTACTACCTAGTACAAAAACGTGTAGGAATCTACGCTCGTAGAAACCTACATGAATTCAATACCAGGAATTATCTAGTACGAAAAGCGTGTAAAAAGCTACTGACGTAGAATGCTACACAAATTCAATACCAGTAATTATCTGGTACGAAAACTGTGTAGAAATCTACGCTCGTAGAAACCTACACAAATTCAATACCAGAAATTATCTAGTACGCAAAATGTGTAGAAATCTACACAAGTTGAAGTATGGATATTTTTTTTTTCTTCGAACAGCGAACAGCGAACAGCGAAAAAAATAATCGAAAAGTAAAAAAAACTCACACACACACACACACACACAGTGTGATTTTACAGTGTGATTTTACAGTGTGATTTTACAGTGTGATTTTCTTTTGTTGTCGCGGGCAAAAAATACTCTTTCCCTTCATAATCTTACCCCGACTTATCAAGAGCAGAGTTGCTTTACCGTACTTGTACAATTGGCACTCCATCCAAGAACGCGGAATCCCACCGAAGTGCTAATAGCATTAGGCCGGCTGATGCAGGCTCGAGATATTTTAGTGCAAAGTAACTGCCTTGTACTGCAGGACAATAGAGAGAATCGGACGAGTGATTAGTTGCTGCAAAGATATTCTTGTTCAGATTCGCTGACCCAAACATAGACATCTTGAAAGCACAAAATCTGCATCCCTTGCTTATCTATATCAACAGGAACAATATCCAGTTTTTTGTTACATAGGAGTAAGATTTCTTCAAATCAACGGCAGCAACGATTATTGGAACAATGATTGTCGGAACAACGTATCGGCAACAACGTAATGGCAACAACATATCAGTATCGGCAACAACATATCGGTATTGGCAACAACAATTCGAATCGAAGGCAACGCCGAGTGGAAGGCAACAAAGTGAGATAGATAGACATTGATGCCTGCCTGTTGCATTGCTGATGATGCTGTATTTCCTCACTTCTATTTTTTCTTCTTATTTTCATAGGAACAGATCGTAAAAACAGATTGAGGTGTGGCAAATCTTTCCTGGTGTCGCTAGAGGTGCGCCGTTGTCTTCCTTGGAGGCTGCAACATCGGACCGGAACACAAATCGGAACAATACTAGAGGCGTGGCAAATCTTTCCTTGAGGTGGAACAACGGATCGGAACAACAAATCATCAGCATCGAATCGATCAAACGCCAACAGTGTAGGTTAGTGGCATGTAGATTATATTATTCTGTTGTTATTATTTACTCTACTAGTACTACATCAATAGATACTCACCCATTTTGTTCAATTATTATATAGTGTTATAGATCTGCAACAGCAACAACAATCAAAACAAAGCCACAGGATGAATCAATGGCAACAAATCAACAACAGCAATCCACCTGCAGAGCCGCTCAAAACACCGCCTGCTGCTCGCTTCCTGCTTCTCTGCTCCAAACGCCGATGCTTGCTGTTGGCTTCCTGCTGCTCCTCGAAAACGTCACTCTGCTAGTCGCTGTTGCTGTTGCTCTCGCTAGTTGCTGTTGCTGTTGCTGTTGCTCTCGCTATTCGCTGTTATTGTTGCTCTTGCTAGACCCTATTGCCACTGGTCGCTGCTGGCTTCCTGCTACTTCAGCTCACTGCTGGCTTCCTGCTGGCTTCCTGCTGGCTTCCTGCTGGCTTCCTGCTGGCTTCCTGCTGGCTTCCTGCTGGCTTCCTGCTGGCTTCCTGCTGGTCCATAACGCCACTGGAAACGCTGCTGCTCGCTGCTGGCTTCCTGCTGATATTTTGAAACGCAATTGCACCATTTTGAAGAAAACCAGAATTGAATGACTGTACCCTTGAAAATACAGAAAAAGGCCATTCCGTGCAACGCCATTGCAGAAAATGGAAAAACGCAAAATACACATGAAAAGGGGGGTACATCAAAAACCATAAATACACAACTTTACAAAGAACAATTTACAAGTACTCCTCCAAAACAAAAAAAGAAAATTCTGCAACGGCGTTGTAGAATAGTGGAATAATGAATAATACGTAAATCAATTTAAGTACAAAAATCACTGATAAGAAACTTGTTTGTTCAAGTCATGTGCTGTCTTCACCATCTCGTACTATTGATTGTAAGTCCTTCTTTTCCAATGCAGCCATTGTCTCACGGAAATTAAGCAACCATTGTTCACGATTTCCCAGCACAAAATATTGGTCAGGACTACCATGGTTTCTAACAACGGCAGCTTTGGACTCAATGGCATTGCAGTCAAACAAATACAATTTGTTCCGCAACTCACCTTGCTTTACCAACGCATGATGGTGTTTTTTCCTTTATCCCTCTTGCTTGGTATGGGGTCTGCAGAAACAAAGCAACGAGCAATGGCATAATAACCATCGTGCACTAATTCGAAACCACTAACGGAGCTACCCACAGGGAAAGGACCTTAAAGTTAAAGGCAGGCACAGAATCTGACATGGATAAACTTGCAGTCCAAGCCCATCAAGGAGGTCGAGTTGAAAATTAGCCCAGTCGTACCATACATTGGACAATTGTCCAGAATCAGACTTAAACGATGGATGGGCACAAAATAGTAATTTCAGTCTCACGATATTTGTCATACCTCTTGTGCTCCGTGGTTCCAAAAAGTGTGCTGGTGCCCACAGCCGGAAGGACCACGTCGCAACAAAATTTGAGAACAATCCGATGGAAACCAGGGTACACTTGCGTTTTTTTTTTTCATTCCACTTCATGTAAGGGAGACCATTCATCACACCAATCCAAAATGAAGACCCAGCTGACCAACCACCCTCCTTAGGATGATTTGGTCCGGTTATGGATCTATGTTCGAACAAATCAAATTCACGGTCAAGTCAATCAATAGTTCGATACTCCATCACTTGGTTGCAAGTTTGCTTGATTAGTGTGGACTTATTTTGTTGAGTTCTCTTAGCAGGAGCCTTCACTTCAGTTTTATGATTGCTCTCACTCGCAGCAAAGTCCCATCCAGTTGGAGAACCAAATAATCTTATGTACTGTGATCAATGAAAATACATGTGATTCTTCACCAGATTGTTACCCTCTCCCTTACTTCGTTGCAGATTGTTATTTATACAGTTGATGAAAAGAACAACCATTTTGTCAAGATTCAAAACACCTTTCTTGTCTTGTTTGAAAACCTTGTCAAACGTTCCAGGTTACTTTAGGAACTCTTCCATACCCAACAACAACTCAATGGCGTAAATACGTCGGTCAATTTCGTCTTCACACTTTCTGCTCTTGTTCTCAAGATTGGATGGCGTCTTTCAAGACAACAACAATTGATGACCTCCAGCAGACAGAAGTGACAGCATCTGAATATAAAGCATTCCAATGTACTGGTTACCCTCCTTCTTTGTTATATGTATTGATTCTGAAAAATTGGTTCGTGGGAAGTCGCGATCGGATTGCCTCTGAACAGCACCACCGTAGTAACTGGCTAACCTTTCCATCTCACCAAGAAGCCGCTGGTTATTGCCTAAAAAGTCCTTGCGGAACATCTCTGCTGCACGCTTTGCACAACCAAGTTGGTGCATATGGAGTCTCTCTCCCGGCAATGCTAGATGAATATTATGTGGGTTTTCTCCAAAATCAAGATCATAAAAAGCATTGCCGCTATGTACACCGTGGTGAGAGATGTTTTTGAAATACTGTTCAACATTCACTCCTTCGTCAACCGTTGGAGCAGTAAAATCACTTCTAACTGAAACGGGAACCTTCAAAACATTCACACGAGCATTAATACCAAGTGCTCTGGGACAATTGCAATGCCTACAGATCATCTTTGAATTTGATGTTTGATAATGTCCACAAAGTTGGTCATGCTGGGGAGTATCACCTATGAAATAAGCAACCGCAAATTTCATTTAAACTGACCATTTCTTCTTGTTCCACGGCAAATGAGACCATTCAATACCATCCGTTTGGTTGCAGGCATCTTTCAAAGAAGAAAGAGCCAAACAAAGGCCAGAGTGAAGATTGTTCACATTGTCAATTGATTCGGCACCTTTATCACGTGAACCCGTTGGATGAAAATAAACAGCCTCCCAGGCATCCGGCCGGGAGTTTCGAGTTAGGATGTTGAATATGCCAAGTGTCATGTTCAGTGGGGTAAGAGTTGTTTGACCACTATTGTCAATTGCAATTCCATCCATGTAGAGAATGATAGGAACCAGAATTTCATTCGATTTGGATTTGCATCTCTTCTCCCAAGTGTTGATCCACCATTCACCATGATGGAGTTTCGTCAATATCAATATTGCCTTGAAGTTCTGGATAACGGACTGGTAAGGTTGGGTCTTCAGCATGGGGGAATGACAGATTGGCTTCCTTCACCAAAGTCACATTCGTTAATAGGGAATGAAGTGCTTTTTGGAACAACCGGACATAGATTTGTTTGCGACTGGAAACGTCAGCACTCTGTGATTTCTTAGAACACCAATCAATAAGATGAGGTTCAAACCCATCGCCTTTTATTTCAGGCACAGTTGCGGAAATCTCTTTCATGACACTTGCCCTGGTCTTTATGAGATTGCCTTTAGTCCATGAAAATAAATTAAGCCTCTCGGATTCTATAGCCCATTCATACAATTCCTTCTCTGCAACTAATGGTATGCTATGATTCCGCATGATTTTCATTAACTTGATCTTGACCTTCAGTTTGTCAGATATGTTTCTTCCTACATTGGGTGTTGTAATTGTCGTGTTTGAATCACGATGGGAATCGTCAACATCAATGTTGTTGCCTTCTTCTTCATCATTGACACTCAAAGAGTGGGGGCCTCTATGCTCTCACTTCCTTCTTCCTCATCGTCATCATTAGGAAAGAAAAAATTGTCATCGGAAACAGAATCATCGTCATCCTCTATGTTTGTTCATTCCCGACCAATCAAGGCACACCCAATCGGTTCAACAGAAGGTTCGTACATAACTTGATTGTCAAGCACCTCTGGTAATGCGCTGTCACTACTCTGTGGACCGTTACGGGTGTTTGTTAGACCTAATTGTTGAGTAGCATCCTCGAGCTTCTTCGATTTTCTAATGAATATGCAAGACGCAAAATCTACAAGCCCCGAAGATTGCTTGAAATAAGAATAGCATGATGCGTCATTCAAAATATGGTCCTGAAGACCGGGAGAAACAACTACTCCCGTTTTCTTTCTTAGTCGCGCTGTAAACAAGGGGGGTTTCTGCTTCTTGGTAACCTTCTTCTTTCCCCTACCTATAGTGATCAGAGGAGAGTCCTGGTAGCAACGTACACAATAAACCTGATATTTAGGTGTCGTCACCATCGTTAGTACGATAGCCAGTAATAACAATAAAAATGAGGAAACAATTGAGATTGAAAAATTGCGACCATACACTGTTTGTTTCAGGCATAAAATTCAGTAACATGCCACTAATTTGGAAACAGATGCCAGTGGGTTAGGAAAATGCAATGTGCATCAAAATATTATGAGTTCGACATTAATTTCAATAAATAGGGTGAAATTACAAAGGGGGACCAGTGGAGTTCGACCCAAATATGCGCGTGATTCCGAAATAACCCTGAATCTTGTTTGTGTGACGTATGTTCTTTGATAATTGGAATTTGGATGAGAACTTCAAGGAGAAGACTATCTTGATATTTGAATATGATTGAACAATGACGGATGACCAGGAATGTGTCAGTGACCCATGACTGATGAAGTGTGTCATTGCCTCATGACTGGACTGATGAAGTGAGTCATTGACTCACGACTGAAGAGTCTGTGCGTTGTTCAGTCTCCCTTACCATGAAATATAAATCTTATTTTGGTTTGGCGGGGGTAATGTAGCGAATGCTGATGCGTTTGTGTTTGAGACCATGGTAGATGGTCACAGTATTGTTGGTATGAACTTGGAGGACTGGGTAGGGACCTTTGCAAACAAGGTTGAGTTTATTTTGGTTGTGTATATTTACAAATACACCTTGACCTAGTACTATGAATTCGTGTTTGGTACGTTTGCAGTTTGCGCTAATGAGGCAGTTGTCAATTTGAGCTTGACAATGTTTGGTCAATGTGATGATGCCGGCGTGAAGTGAACTATTGCGGAGCATGTTGCAATTGAACACAAGTGCGCCTGGCAAAAAGTTTCTGAGGGTGGAAAGGGGATTGCAGCAGAGAGTGCGCATTGCTCGCCTGTTGATATTGTTTCATCAAAGAGGTCATTTGTGTCTGCTTCTGACTTTGGGAGTTTGAGATTGATCATTGTGCTTATGATTTGTCTGATGGTTTTGCAGGATGATTTGATGATACCACTGGTGGTGGGAGTGTGGGGAGAGATGTTGATTGATTTACTGCCTAATCAAGTGGAAATTGAAAGTCATGTCCCTTCAATTTGGGTCCATGATCCTGAACAATGCGCGTTGGTCGAGGGTAGCAAGAGAGCCAGCAATTTTTGAAGAGACCTCTGATGTTTTCTGCTTTTTTCGAGCCTGGAATAGGAATTATTTTGAAGCTGGGTTGATGCAGGTGAGAGCATCAAAGCGGAACTTGATTTTGTTGATTTTGGCGTTCCATGGGCCGATGCAATCAACGTGTACTTCAGACCACGGAGTGATGTGTGCCAAGTGAGGTGCAAGTTGGCCAGCTTGGCAAGTGGAAGTGCAGATGAGAAGACAGATGAGGCAATTGGAGATGACATTATGGAAAAGTGTGCATAGATCAGGGTGGTGAAAGTGTTGCCAGAGAAGAGCTTTGAGCCAGTCCATGCCTGTGGAATGAACTGTAATTTTGTGATATCATTTAACAAGAGAAGCGAGCATGTTGTTAGGAATAACAATTTTCCAGGGAGAATTTGGAGTTAGTTTGTTGAGGCATTCAAACAATGTCAATGCTGTTGAGTTTTTGAATGAAAAAGCGGTGTGGGTCTTTTTGTGGTAGTGTTAACATTTTGATCACATGCTTGGTTATCATGGATTGTGGCAAAGTGGAATGGCAATCTGCCTTTGGGATCAAACTGTGGATGTGTATTAGGTAACTGTCTTTGACAGAATGACTATCAGTTGATGTGTTGCACGATGGCATTGCCATTAGGCTCTTGGCCATTTGTGAAAAGTGGAAGGAGTTGTTGTTGGAGACATTGTTGTCAAAATTTGTTGTCACAAAATATGAAGTGAGGGTAGTTGGGGTACGACTGAGAGAGTTGGTCACTATTTTTTTTGGGTCCTTTGATGTAGTGGTAAGTTGTGTTGTATTCTTTGAGAATGAGTTTCCAGCTGAGGGCACATTGAGTGTTGTATGTTGAAAGTTTGTAGGTAAGGTTTTTGTGATTGCTAATGTAGAGGTGAACTACTGCACCAAGGATCATTGGTGGATATTCTTTGAATGTTTTGACAATGAAGAGGAGTTCCTTTTTTATGGTTGTGTAATTTGCCTGAGCTTTGTTGAGTTTTTGTGTGAAGTACAAGACGGGTATGTTGTTTTGCTTGATGCCGACACTGAGCTGGAAGTTGAAGGCATCAGTGGACTAGATGTGAAACGGGATGTTGTGATTGGGATATACGAGCACTGTCTCAACAGCAACAATAGATTTCATTTTTTGAATGCCTTTTGACATGTGTTGTTCCATTGAAAGGTTCTAGGGGTTTTGAGAAGATTTGTGAGCGGTGCTAGGATGTGAGAGAATCTGAGCCACATGTTGTGATAGTAAGTGACAAGACCAAGGAAAGCTTTGAGTTGTTTGAGGTTCTTTGGCAGAAGCATGGCTAAAATGGCTTTAACTTTTTTCATGTACGGTTTGATACCCTTTGGTGTTAGCCAATGGCCAAGGAAACCAGTTTCTTGGACAATCTATTTGCATTTGAGAGGATTGATAGTGAAGCCTTTGTCTCGTAGACAAGTGAGGACGTTGTCAATTAATTCTAGATTATCTTCAAGCTGAAACATGATATGTCATTGATTTAGATTTTGATATCAAGGATGTCTTGCAGGACCTTTTCTATAATTTCTTGTGCTATGTCTGGTGATGAGGAAGCTCCCATTGGAAGGGGACTGTATTTGTAGAGGCCAAAGGGAATTGTGATTGTTGTGAGGTCTTTGCTTTCGTTGTTGAGGAAGATGGTGTAGTATTGCATTGAGGTACCGTATCCATTTTTGTGTGACACGTGTAGCCAGAGCGGTGAGATAGGATGTCTTGAATCTGAGGTATGGGGTAAACTTTGCGTTGAATGGCCTTGTTGAGTGCACAAAAATTGGATACCCATCAGATTTTTCCATCTTTCTTGAGGATGATGAATATTGGAGAGATCCATGTCAATTGACCTTGATGTGATAGTACACCGATGTCAACAAGACTGTCAAGCTCCTTTTTGAAGAGTGTGAGGTGTACGTGTGGAACAGGGTAAGCGCGTGAGCAATTGGGTTTGACAGAAGGATCGATGTCCAGATGGATTTCTTCATTGGGATAATGTTTGAGATTTCCATCAAAGATGGTTTGATATTTGCACACTGCGTTGTGTAATTGATCACTTTGTTGTGCAGTCAAATGTGTCCATTTGTTGCATACGTGAGAATGTTGTGTTGGCCATAGGTAGAGCCAAGAATAGCGGTTCTTGTATCTGTGACTGCAAAACTTTTGTCTTTGACAGTTGGTGCTGCCATGTCAATTTGCAGTGCATGAATTTGAAAGGCAAACGCTGCAGGGTTGGCAAGAAGGTGAGGGAAGGTTTGAATGGGTACAATTTGTCTTGCACTTTCTATGAGATTTTCATGGAAGTTCAGAATGATTTTAAAATGTCAAAGGGTGTCCCATCCAAGGATTATGTTGTAGCAACAGAGTGCTGTGAAGACGTGGTTGTCTAAGGATGGAAGGCTGATGTCTGGGGCTAATTTGGGAAGAGTAAAGTGTTGAAGCAATATTTGTTGGTTGGAGTTGAATTCTCCTGCCATGATTGCACCTGAAATGGGCATGGTTATGGTTGGAATGACGGAGTTAGTAGGTAGAGTGTGATGACTAAACCAAGTAGATTTGGAACCAGAATCACACAAGATGAGGTATGGACGTGCGGATGGAGTGGTTTGAATGAAGTGAGCAAGTGTGATTGTGTATGGAACTGGTTCGATTTGTTTTGGTTGTCAGTACGTGGCATGATGCTAATCTGGGGCATCCTGATAGTAGCAATGGACTTTGTCGTTGTGATAAAACCCATCATTGTTGTTCCTTGTACTCTTGAGTGAGTGGTGCATCTGGTTGATCACCATCGTCATGGAAGCTATTGTCATGGTGTTCCTGAGGATGATCGTTCATTTCTGGGTGGTGTGACTCATCAGCGTTGGCGTCATAATAGAAGTTGTTCATCATTTTGAAATAATGTGCGTTGCTGGAGTTGTTTTGACGTTGTTGGAAAAGAGTATTTTATCATGGGCTAGTCTGGGTGCTGGGTGTGTTGTTATTACCACGACCAGGAGATGACGAAAGCTGTTGTTGTTGCTAGAATGACCAGAGTAGTTATTACGTGGCGCGTGGAAATTGATTTGGCATGCGTACAAATCCTGTTGTGTTTGGACGTGGAGATGTCTGGGAATAAGAGTTGCAGAAGTTGTTGCTCTGATAGGGAGCGCATGTGCCATTGTTTGCATTTCCGTGATAGCTAATGTACAACGATCTGCATCGAGAGCGCTGGAAGCAATTATTGTTACTGTTGTTGTAACCACCGTTGTGTTTGCAACGGTGGTTGTTAATCTGTTGGAGTGCTGTCCAGCGTCATGGTGAAGACGTTGTTGTTCCATTAACGTGACCAGGCATTGGAAGGGGTACGTGGAATCGTCCGGCTGATTTCCTGTTTTGTTGAATTTCAGCTGCCAAATATGAAGCATAAGGCAATAAAATGTGTTCTTTGTGGAGGTTGGGTCACGGTAAAGCTGCTGTCTGTTGGAACCAAGCAAGTGAACGCTGAAGATGTTGATGAGACAAAGGTAGCCAGCGGCTACAAAACAATTCGTGTGGTACAGTTTGGTTGTGTGCAACATGTATTCTTATTGGACGAGAAAGGCCTTGGGCAGGAGAAACAGAGCAAGAAAATCGAAAATTTTCTTGGCATAATGTGTGTTGAAAATGCTGCTTCCGGCATCGTTGACAATCCAGTCCCAAGAATACTTGAGATTGCCACCAAGGACTGCACGTGTCTTGTAATGCGTAGCAAATTTTCACAGATGTTGAGGTTGTTTGGGCTGATGCCATCGATGAAATCTTCGATATCTTGATAGTGTGTCCGAAGACTGACAAAGGTGAGGGTGGAAGCAAAGAAACTGCATTTGCTGCTGCGGTGAGCTGGGAAGCGGTGGGGGGAACAGTGTTAGGGACATGATGGACAAGGCAAATGTTGGGATAATCCCGATAGAGGATGGCTGGTTTGAATGGGATTGGGGGCTGCTTTGCAGCTTGAAGTTGAGCGATGGCGGACATGGTGGCTCAGATGTTATGGTAAGTTTTTAGATAGTATTTGTATCGATTAAAAAATTCAAAGTGATATTGCGATTGAATTCAATATAAACTACGCTGTAGATGAAATTGTGTGCTGTTGAGTTTTAGGGTCTAAGATGACTTCAAGATGCTTCTCAGGTTGTTGATCTATGATACAATTGGAAAAGAACTATGTCCTTTGATAATCGGAATCCGGATGAGAACTTCAAGGAGAAGACTATCTTGATATTCAAATATGATTGAACAACGTCCAATAACTGTCACGCGACCCAACGCGACCCCTCACAAGCTATATTTTGATAAAATCGACCCTGGTTTTGTGATGCGCAAGGGCAATTTTTTAAATTCACAATATTTTGTGGTGAAGAGTTTCAACCCCCCTCAGGTTGCGACAAAAACTATCCCTGAGGACTCAAAATGTTCCTTGATCTCTCAATTTTGACTAACTTGATTTAAAAAATCTAATTCTTGCTACCAAACTTCCTAACCTTAACCCAAGATATGAAATAAAATTATTTTAAGAAGTGTTTATTTGCTCCTTTGCTGCGTTCCACACTGTGTACAAAATACCACAATAAATACACAGTACAAAAACCATGTACAAGTCTACAGGTAATGAACATGTGTGTGCTCCGTACACTGAAATCTCTTCAAAAAAAGAACAAGTGAAAAGACCCTGCAAACACAGCAGAAAAACCCTCAAAGACATGATTTATTTTTTATAGGAATTCCGATCATCAAAATCACCGATGTCATTAACTTCCATTTTGACGACCCTGCAACAACCCTTCTGTTTCTCCTTCACTAGAACAGACCATGAAAGTTCACCACCATACAAATAGTACAAAATGACACCAACTTAAATACCTACACGTTACTCTACTTGTTTTCGATCAGGAAGGGTATTCAAACGGCAAAGACAACAACAACTACGGGCCCTACTCTGGCCAATCTCTTTTCCCTTGGATGAAGGAGAGAATGGAGGCAGACATGTACAAACCCTACCATGTTTGAACGCCAGCATGTTACTCTACTAATTTGCTGACCGGGAATGGCAACCGAAGGGCTATTCAATGGCTATTTGGATGGCTATTCAGATGGGAGGGCCAAGCAGAAACTCCAAATCCGTTTTTTCAACACCACAGAAAACACACAAACCCTCCAAATAACAGCGACAGCCAATATCTCCATACTGAAGTCACCAACGGCAACGGTATGGCATGGATCCCTTCATTATATCAAGAAGGACGAGGCCTGCAAGTTTCAAATGGATTGATTCAGTGGATTGGAAGTATCTAACTGGCAAAGCTTTGGACACACGAGGTCCATTTTGAAGGGAAACAAGGAAAAAAAAATAGTGAATAGTAATATCTCCATACTGAAGGCACCAAGGGCAACGATATTGCAGGGATCTCTTCATTATACCAATAAGGACGAGGCCTGCAAGTTTCGTAGTGATCCATTGAGCAGATTAGAAGGAACAGACTCAATATAGCAGAGTGGCAAATTTGGTTGTATTCCAGGGAAGCAACCCAAATAAGGGCGACAGCAGATATCTCTATAACAACGGCACCAACAGCAACGATATTGCAGGGGCCTCTTTATTACATATATGGGGAGATGTCTGCCAAGTTTTGTATTGATCCATTGAGCTTATTAGAAGGCACATACTCAACATTGCAGAATGACAAATTTGGTTGTATTTCAAGGAAGCAACCCAAATAAGAGCGACAGCAGATATCTCTATAAGAACGGCACCAACAGCAACGATATTGCAGGGCCTCTTCATTACATATATGAGGAGACGCCTGCCAAGTTTTGTATTGATCCATTGAGCGTATTAGAAGGAACGGACTCAACAGGAACAGACAATTGGACAAAATTGGGTGAGTAACTATTGATGTAGAGTACATAATAACAACAGAATAATATAATTTACATGGTGACCGTTGCCGTGTTGCCGGTAGTGTGGTGGCCGACTCGTGTTGCCTTTGTTCTTGGTGTTGCATTCGATTTGGTGTTGCATTGGATTTGGTGTTGCCTTTGGGTCGATGCTCATTTGGGTTGATGTTCGTTCGGGTCGATGTTCGTTTGAGTCAATTCAGCAATTTGTGTTGCCGTTCTGTAGTTCTGTAGTTTCAATCCGTTGTTCCGATGATTGTTGTTCCGGCCCTATGAAAACAAGAAGAAAAACAGAAGTGAGGAATACATCATCAGCAATGTAGGATGTAGGCATCATTGTCCATCTATCTCACGTTGTTCTTTTTGCTGCCGGTTCGCGTCGCGTGTTGGATGCTGCTGCCGCCGTTGATTTGTCGAATCGCTCCACCATTGCCGACCTTTTGATTCCTTCCACCATTGCCTTCGATTCAGGGTTGCCTTTGATTTGTTGATTCGTTTAACTCCTATGTCAAGAAAAACAGTACCTCGTGCCTGTTGATATAGAAGCAATGGAAGCAGATTTATTGCTTTCAAGATGTATATGTTTGCGGGCCCTCAAACAACAATATCTATCCAGCAAACAACCTCTCGTCCAATCCTTTCTACTTCTTTTGCAGTACAAGGCTGTTATTTCTGACTAAAATATTTGAGCATGGATTACCTGCCTAATGCTGATCAACGATCAAGGGATCATTGGATTAAGTGGAATCCCACGTTCTGTGACGGAATGCCCATTAGCAACTCTGCTCAAAATAAGTCGGGTACGAGTAAGATTATGAACGGAAAGAGAAAGAGTATTTTTTTGGGTAGCGACAAAAAAAATCTCTCACACACAAACACACAGCAAAAAGTAATTTTGCAGTGTTTACAGTGTTTATAGTGTGGTTTTTACTTTTTGCTGTGTGTTTGTGTGTGAGAGTTTTTTTTTGTCGCGAGGTATACTTTTCACTGTGTGTGTGTGTGTGTAAAGAAACTGCGTCGTAACAAACCGCGTTGTTACAGTAATAAAACAAAAGAATCGTAAGAATAATCATTGTCACATGTTCGATCGATCGGACAATCGAACGATAGGTTAATTACTCGTCATCATCAATTACAGGCATATTACCGTCTAATTTACCACATTAACATTTGCGCGTTGAAAAAAGACACGAAACACATGTAAACTGGCCATCGTCAGTCGGTCTTTTACCGTATAATTTGCCGTGATATTCTTATCGGGATGTCACATGTAAAATTGTATCTTATCATGTAGAATTAGTACTAGTGTGTACGTAGATTTAGGGCATGATAGTGTTTTAGAGTTGTTAATTCTTCGAAGAGTGAGCTGATGGGGAAAATCCCGCTAAGAGGCAATCCACATAAAAGCGCCGACGATTATTCACTCAAGTTAACTAACCTTACAAATAAGGTTATTTGCCCTTATGACTTTTTGTATGATACGCCCGTGATTAGTACGTACGAATACGCGTTTACACGGTGAATTCTTTTCAGTCCCCTTCAGTCGTAAATTCAATCGTTTAGCGATTGGATCTTATGACTTAATCTATTCTTCGTGAGTCATTGTCGCGTGTTGAATACCAAACTGTATCCAGTCTACTATCAGAGGCCCTATCAAAAAAATGGGGAGGCATTTTGCCATTCATTCTGGCTCGTATCAAGATATTTTGCCCTGAATCTTGCCCAATTGATATACTGTAATCCATGGATCAAATTATCCATTTTCGAAATGCTCATTGCAGATCGATTTGTTTCCATGATTGAACGTAATCAACTTGTTGCTTCGATCAAACGATCGATCGAACATTCCATCGAATGATTGATTTACCTGTTGTGAAACGGACTTACCACATGCAACGAGAACAATGTTCCCGGAAAACAGCTCCACTCATAAGCTTAGTAAACAAATCAGCGATGTTTGTCAAACCTGGTTCTTTTGCAACCCTGATGATTCCTGCTGCAATAGATTCACGGGCCTTGTGGTATGCTATGCTGTTGTGTTTCTTCTTGCATGGGCTTTCAGGCCGTGTAACATTTGTGACAACTAAATCATTATCGCAATACACATTGGTGCTTCCGTCAATTGGAACACCCATCATTCTCAACTTGTATCTTAGACCTTCAACTAATTCAATTGCAATTTTCAACGCAATGATTTCAGATCCAAAAGTTGAGGTTTCAACTGTTGTTAGTCGTTTGGAAAACCAAATAATTGGCGCGTTATTAATGAAGATAATAACACCAGTATGAGATCTTCTTGTTGCTTTGCATCCAGCATGGTTCGCGTCAACAAAACAACTCATTGTTACATGTTTTCCCAAAGCTTCAGGCATATCTTCTGGTAAGACTTCAGCGGCGCCAGGATAAAATTCAGACCAGTCACATTTTTGGAATTTACTCTCATCAACGTTTGGTACTGAATCGTCAAAAACCAAGCTTGACCTGTTATATTTCTTCAAATATGCAAATATATGAAATAACTGGTTCAAATGTCCCATTCTTGCCTGAGCCAAATATCTTGACATCAGAGAAACTGGCATTACAATGTCAAGCCTTCCTAGTTCACAAATCCATCTGAGAACTCCAATCAAACCTTGATAGTAATTTTGCAATTCAGGATTCAGTTCCTCTGATATATCAATCTCCGGCCTGTAATCGTGTGACAGTGGGCTGGATGCAGACTTTGGTAAATATTTATAACCATATTTTTCAGTTCCAAGCTCTAGTTCAACAGCTGCGACTGCTTTTGCTGTGTACTTGGTGCTTGATAATGACCACCTTGGTTTTGAATCACCTTCAAAGTAAAACTTTCCAAAATCAGCTCCCAAATACAGAGTTGGTTCTTCAATAGTATCATCTTTCAACTTGAACTTTCGTTCAATATTTTCTAACTGGAACTGAGGATCTTCTCCAGAGCATAAGATATCATCAACATAAGCAATTAACATTGCCCAATATCTTGATCCATCTTTTCTGGTTTCAATTCTCAAGTGCACATCCGGATCTGCTTTACAAGGGGAATAGCCAAGATCCCTCAAGTGTTTCATGAGATATGATCTGAATGAAGCACCTGCCACTGGTAATCCATAAAGTGCCCTAAATATTTTGCAAGGCCGACCTGCAAGGTGTGGAGGGAAACCATGTGTGTTGTGATTTCCTTATGACCAACTGGTATAACATCATCATCAGAAAACTCAAAGGCTGCCATGTTGTTTGTCATTTCCTTATGAATCGCGCATTCCCAGTGGTCTGTACCAGTTTTCTTATCAATTGCCAGTGCTTGTGTTATTGAATGTGGTAATTCAACACCATATTTGTGACTTTTCAACCAGTACTTAGCTGATTTTGCAGCTTTAAGAATGTGTTCCTTTCTTCTCAAAATTTTGTGCACCCACCATCTGAAGGCTGGTAGCTTTTCAAGTTTGTTGTTGACTGCATATTCTGCGAGCTGAACCGGGAATGATTCTTTGACGTCACTAAGCTTGCACCAAGATTTGGTTCCATCTTTCCAACTGGCCAAAATTCTCCAACCCCTGGTCGTTGGCTTATGGCTTTTTCTGCCATTTTTGGCTTTGGTTGTGGCCTCCTCATTGCTTAAAGCAGTGTTGTCGCATTCATGGTCAATTAGCTCATCCAGCAGCGTGAACATTTGTCCATCATCATTGACAGAACTGTAGAGACTTTCTGCAACAATGTTTGCTGTGTATTCTTCAATGGTGCCATCAGGTAGTTGCAATTTGTATAACCTCGTGTCAAGTATTGGATTCTCACCATTTCTTACTCCAATTGGTTGGTTTTGCAGATTGCGGACCCTATCCTTGACAATGCACCTGAGCCTTTCATCATCTCTTTCAATGATCACTTTGTTTCCCAGATACTCATCTGGTTCATCAATATCTTCAACTGACGCTTCTGGCTCCGCCATTTCAAGTTTCAGATCAGATGGTCTCACTGGTTGTTGTTCATCAAACAGCTCTTCTGGTGGTTCTGGATAATTTTCCTGGAAGAATGACGCGATGTCTTTGACTTCATCACCAATCTTGGATTCAATTGATTTTTCAATTGCTTCCATTCTTCTCAGAACATCCCAATCCCCCCATTCAAATTCCTTTACAGGCCTTATTGAATTTGTAGAGATTGGTATTGCTGATTTGGTCAAGATCCAAAAACAATCTCCCCCGCCCACCTTGCTTCCACAAGGTCCAAGCCAGCGTCCCAGTCTTTCAACTCCGCGGGATGAAGAGTCACCTTTATCAAAGTAAAATATAAAATCGTACCATTCTGATGATGTGTATAGTGTTATATCAGGTCTGTAGCCATGCACCAATTCAAATGGAGTTCTTCCCATTGAAGAGGGGTTGCTTGATGCAGTCCGCTGTCTGATATTTGCACATAGCTTGCCACAAAATGACCATAGCCTTCTTGGTGACTTCTTCTTTGCTGTTTTGGTTATGATTGCACTACCAAGATGGCCTATCGCTTGCTCTGCTCGATTTTGGAACAGGCAATGTGGTTGGATAAATGTCTGATGTATATGGTTGCGCTTTACAATTGAATTCCAGTGGGTCTTGTATGTTCTTGGTGAGCCTTGTTCTGGAGCACCATCAGAAATCAAGTGTTCAGGAATTCCAACTTTGTGAATGAATATTTTCAATCCTTGATGAGCTTGCGACTTGTTTTGTATTGGTATAAATACTTCAAGCCCATTCCCATTTGTAAAGACCTGTGCACATTTTTCTTGTCTCATAATACTTGTGGTTTTGGCGTGCCAAGTGTCAGTATACCAGGTCCCTTGAGCAATTCTCTTGTTTCTAAAGCGCTGTGTTGGCAGGCGCTTCATTAAAGGTAATTGCAAATTTCGTAGGGCTTTCTGAGTTGTGACTTTCAGTGTCTGTTCTGCTTTCTTGAAGCTGATATTCCAAGTCTTGGATAGACGTTCACAGTCTACTTTGTTTGGACCTTCAATAGTTGTCACTGACGGTCCCCATTGATTTCTTCTATCAAGTGATCTCCTTTCAAGTGTATTGTCAATTTCTTGCAAGCTGGGAATTTGTTTTGATTCATTCTCAGGGGCTTCTTTGAAGTCAAATTCCGTGTTGTCAAATAAAAACTGGTCTTTCCTTTGCGCACTTGAAATATGTGCATCTTGAAACTTTGTGGTCACTGACGAAATCTGATGAGAAATATTACCATCTGTTGCTATTTGGCATTCAGTCAGCATTCTTCTGGTTGATATCTGGTGCAATCTCATGAGCTTGCAGCGCTGCATGAGATTTGGATGCTTGGACTCTATGCTGGTTTTGGAGAACGTTTCTGTGACATTACTTGTAGGTTCTGTCACGACTGAGCTTGCATCTTCAGTTGACATAGCTTGAGCGCTGAATTGGTCCCCTGGAATTGGGTCACCATTGTCAATTGCTAACTCAGCCATCCTAAACTTCAGTGAGTGAGGATCCCATAGGGTGGCATTTGTGGTAATCAGATGTTCGCATTCATCAAGCTCCAATTTTGTTGGCTTCCTTGTTGGAAAATATGAAATCACATTTCTCATACTCAGTTTTATGAAAACTTTCTTGGGATCATCATCTTCCATTGGGGTCTGAATTGTAATCCCATGCTTGGATCTGGGGTCAAATTGACGAGGAGTTTCTTCAACAGAGTTGAAATTGCAATCCCTCACTTGATTTGGGCATATCAGGCTGTTCTTCAATTTGTTTCCAAAGTACAGCGCTTGGTGAAATACAATAATATAGACTTGACCTGATGTGGGACTTGTCCAGGCGGTTGCACAACTTCTGATTGGAATCTTCTTGATGGGCTTGTACTCTTCAGAAAAAGGGGCAACATCAACATGTGTTGTGATCTGATCAGGGTTAAGCAATATCATGTTGCTTCCAGCTGCTGTGGTGTCTGCATGCTAGTCTAACTCACAATATCCAGCTTCACTCTCGCCGTCATCAAAATCTAGTGGAATATTTATCTTATATAATAACCGGTTCACCATACTTAATTGTTTGTTTAGTGTTCGGTTATGATGTCATTTTTTAGATTTTGAACCAAAGCTATCACCAGCTCCTTCCTTCTCAGCTTCCTTTGCCTTCTTGGTTTCAGCCGCTTTGAGAGCCCTCTTTTTCTTACTTGCTTGTCGCATCTGGTAAAGCTCCTGACGCTGTTCTTTTGACATTGTTTTATAAACACTTGTTGGAGAAGGCTTGTTTTCAAGTTTTCCTGTGAACGTTCCAGTTGTTTTCTGCTTTTTATTGCTTGATGTGCCTACTGAATATACACTTCTTGAGCCTCTTTTGTGCTTTCCATTTGCAAGCTTCTTCAATCCAAGCCAATTGGTGAATAAAATCAAGCATTCGTTTAAATTGTCTCGGTAATCTTTGCTCTCATCAATTGCATCAGCTTTGGCAGCATCAAGTCACTCATGGCTGATTGAATGAATGAAGTCCCAAACAAACCTTCTTTCATTGTGATTCTTTACAAATCTCATGATTGTTCCATGGAATGCTGTCCACTTCCTTTTATGCTTGTTCCAATCATAAATCTTAGCGTCTCCGGTGTAGTGTGATTCTTTCATTTCCTGGTAGGTTTTATTCAGGACCATGGTGATATTGGTATCAGTATAAGCATGCTGCATCAATGAAATGAATGCGTTTCTTGCATGCCCTGAGTTCAATTCAGTATTTTGGAAATGTGCCACATATTCCCAACCTGGCCCTTTTCTCGTTGCATCACACAACAACCTTCATACAACATTGTTGTCTTCATCATACTGATGTCCCGATAACACACCGCAGCGTTCATTATAGTCACTCCAAGTTGGATAGACATCTGTTGGATTTTGTCCAACTGTGCCAGATCTGGCTTCATCATCAACATCTTCTTCTTCTTGTGGTCTTATGACGTACAAGATCGGGAATCCTTCAGAGTTGAATCTGTATCTCAAGTTTTGACAAAATCCTTCCTCCCATTCTCTGAATTTTGTAAGGTCCTTCAACTCAGGTGGAGTTGCTTTCTCTTGTGATTTCACACTTGATTCCATCATCTTGATCCTGAATTGTTGCAGTTCTAGATTGTTTGGGTTCGCGTTCCAGACAATGGGTCTTGGTTTGACTCCAATCAATGGTTGATAGCGAGCCCAATTTTCCCATGTTAGAAGTCTTGATGATAGCCTGTTACCGTAATGGATGCTTTTTGGGCTAGGACAGCCTGGACTGACTGATTTCAATCCACCATGCATGAATGATTTGATGCTTTCCTTGTTGAGGTCTGTAATTTCACGAATATTAGACATTCCACCCCTCATAATTTCTTCAGCTGATTCGTAGTTGATACCAAAATCCATCAAGCTGCTTCTGAAAGCAAGCTGTTCTGGGTTCAGAATTTTCCCATTGTTGAATCCCCTGATTGTTATTCTGGGTTGAGAGGACCTCCTGTCGTATCGTTTAGACCTTGAACTCTCATCGGGTTGATTTTCATTATCATCACTGCTGTCATCACTGCTATGAACATTATCTGGATTCCTACCTCTATCCACAGCATCTTGTATTGCTCTGATCCGTTTCTTTACTTCTTGGTCAATGACTCTCTTCCAAGTTGAGTTCATTTCTGGATCAGTCATAGCCTTTTCCATCACTCGCATAATTCTTCTCTCATTAAATTTGCCGTTTTCTTCTTCCATACCCACTACATCACTCGGATCGTCGTTATTGGGTTCTGGTAGGTCCTGGTCCACCTCCATTTTTGTTTCCTCATTGGAGTCATAGTCATCATCATCTTTTGGCTTTGCTTTTTTTTTTTTTTTTTTTTTGCTGAGGCCATGATGGAGACGTTTGATTTCGAAATATTCTGTTGGAGTATTTGTTGGAAGTTTCGATGGGGTTACGATCAAATATTTAATCGAAGGTGGTATGTGGAAAGAGAGTGTAATCGGATCGGAGGATTGGATGTGAGATGGATGTTAAATGTTCAGTGACTGTTGTATGTGATTCGCTTATCTGTTTGTGTATGTATGTGTATATTCGGATCAAGTTTTCGTTCCGGTTATTTTTGTTCGTGTATATGTGTGAGCTTTTGCTATTTGTCGCAACTTAAGATTGTGAGCGTTTCTATCCAGTCTCAGGATTTGCACAATTTGTATTTCTGTGGTGAAAGCTGATGAATACTTCATTGTCTTGTGTTTCTGAGAATTTAGTGTTCTCTTTTCTTTTGGATCTTTAGATTTCCAAGTGCATTTGAGATTTAGTGTTCTCATATCTTTGGATTTTCCAAGTGCGTGAGATTTAGTGTTTTCGTCTATACCTTTGGATTTTTTCTTGCGCGCAGATGCTTGCAATCTGTTTCATCCAATCTGTTTTACCACCATCAGAATACATGAGGCTCAATCTTCTGGCTCACATTGTTCTTGTTTTCAGTGAAAGATCAGTGTTCTCAGATATTGATTCCTTTCAGCTGATGCCAACCTGGGCGATTTTTCAATCGTCCAGCCCTTTTCCCTTGCTTGTTTTGCTGGATCTTGAAACCCGATGGAGCCTACCATCGTGGTTCCAGTCTTTGATCTCTTCTTTCAGGGAGATCGCCCTGGTGTTGGTCTGTTCCAGGGCTCCACAAGCAACTGCCTCTTTTACATCCTTGAGGGTTGATGCCGGTTGCTGATCAGGCTAATCCGGATTTGGGTCTTCGAGCTCAACTGCATTTCTTGGTGGGAAACGCCATTCGGTCTTCAGCATTGTAGGATGCTGGGTCTGATAAACTAAAGAAACTGTGTTGTAACAAACCGCGTTGTTACAGTAATAAAACAAAAGAATCATAAGAATAATCATTGTCACACGTTCGATCGATCGGACAATCGAACGATAGGTTAATTACTCGTCATCATCAATTACAGGCATATTACCATCTAATTTACCACATTAACATTTGCGCGTCCAAAAAACAGTAAGACACGAAACACATGTAAACTGGCCATCGTCAGTCGGTCTTTTACCGTATAATTTGCCGTGATATTCTTATCGGGATATCACATGTAAAATTGTATCTTATCATGTAGAATTAGTACTAGTGTGTACATAGATTTAGGGCATGATAGTGTTTTAGAGTTGTTAATTCTTCGAAGAGTGAGCTGATGGGGAAAATCCCGCTAAGAGGCAATCCACATAAAAGCGCCGACAATTATTCACTCATCAGGTTAATAACCTTACAAATAAGGTTATTGCCTTCTTTATGACTCTTTGTACGATACGCCCGCTTAGTATGTACAAATACGCATTTACACGGTGAATTCTTTTCATGTGTGTGTGTTCGATTAAAAAAAATTGATATTCAACCTATGAGATCTAATTCACTGAATATAGAACAATAAAGAATGATTTGATTTTCTTAATTAAGTTGAGAACGTTAAGTAAATTATATCACGCGTCGCGCGCATTTTGAATATAGAATAATAAAGAATAGTAGCGCGCAACACGCGCGATATAGCCCTTATTTTTAGTTAACGTTCTCAACTTGTGACACAGTGAGATCTTTCATGTACCCGGGATAATTGCTGGTAACGAATTTGTGTAGCATTCTACGACAGTAGCTTTCTACACCATTTTTGTACTAGATAATTTCTGGTAACAAATTTGCGTAGCATTCTACGACAGTAGCTTCCTACACCGTTTTCATACTAGATAATTTCTGGTTACGAATTTGCGTAGAAATTGACAGCAGTAGCTTCCTACACAATTTTTGTACTAGATAATTTCTGGTAACAAATTTGCGTAGAAATCTACAGAAATTGTTTTCTACACAATTTTTGTGCTAGATAATTTCTGCTAACGAATTTGCATACATATCTACAGCAGTAGCTTTCTACACAATTTTTGTACTAGATAATTTCTGGTAACAAATTTGCGTAGATATCTACAGCAGTAGCTTTCTACACAATTTTTGTATTAGATAATTTCTGGTAACAAATTTGCGTAAAAATCTATGGCAGAATCCAAATGGCACAAAAGAGACTATTTTTGGTGTAAATCCAGGGCACAAACTGACTTAGTGGGTAATGACTCCCAAACCATCCAGTCCAAGCCATGAATATATCTCTCATGACTCATCAAATGCATATTGGGAATTGATGTAGCAAACCGGATGAGAGGAATGGTAGTGAAGTACAGACCAGACCGGGGAACAACCTTGAGTATACAGCGCACGTACTTTGAGAAAGATCTCACTGTATCAGCAACAATCAGCAACATTGGTGTGTACGGAACAATCCCCGTAGGTAGAGTACGAATCTTACTGGGATTTCTGGAAGCATCGAATTCTGCAAGCATCGGATTCTGCAAGCGAATCTTGCAAGCATCGATCTCTGCAAATTACAGGCTAAGCGCTAACAAGCCTGCAGAGGATTCCCCCAGCAGAATCCAAGCCCGCAGCTCACTCTTTTGCTCCTAAACCGATTAGTAGTAGAATTAAATAGGTAACGCGTCCTGGTCCAATAGTTATCCTATTGTACCCGTACGACAAGCCTATCTGTCCTGGTCCCCTAGCCTTCTTGCCTAGTGTACCCGTACAGCAGTCTACCTGTCCTGGTCCCCTAGCCTGGCCTAGTGTACCCATACAGCAGTCAATTTAACCACTCACACATCACCGGCTCCCTATTGTCATACAGCAGGCCTGGCCTTGATTGAGATACCGGCTTCACCAATAGTCCGCACCTCCTATCCAAGCCTCCGCGAATCGATTTGGTTACCGGTCTGCACCTCCAGTGATTCCTTGTGACCACCGGCACCGCACCTCCAAGCATCCGCGATTCGATTTGGTTACCGGTCTGCACCACCAGTCGATCTACTTGGCCAACGCGTTCCTCCATAATCCACGCCTCCAATCAGTTAGCAGATTCTCCCTACGATACCGACTTCTCTCAATAGTCCGCACCTCCAAGCGTCCAGTCGACTCACTTTGGTCTGCACAGATCCGCACCGCACCTCCAGTTGATTTCCTGTGACACCGCATCTCCGGTGCTTTCTTGTGACGCCAAGATACCGACATCTCCGATCCACCCGCCCGCCAAGATACGGACTACTCCGACAATCCGCACCTCCAAGCGGCAAAACGTATCCTCCCGCTTCGACCAGCTCCAGCCACAACATGCTGACCTACACTGAGTATTACCAGACCACCACCAGTCCCCTTGGAGTGGGACCTGCCCAGGACCTGGCCTACCAAACCATCCACGACTACTTTGCTGAGGAAACAGCCACCCCCATACTCCTAGGCCGGCTCTTGGACCTCTTCGAACCAGAAGCTGTGGGAGCCCTAGGAATATTCCTGACCGACACCTTTGGGAGGGCTCGACTCCGACTGGTGCACGGCCTCAGGAAGTACCCGGGGCCCTTAACAGCGCCAAGTACCAACAAGAGCAGGGCCTTTGGCTACCTGGATGATATCGAAGGCGATGCCGGAGAGCTAGTGCTAGTGGATGCTGCCCTGCTCGAGCAGGCGCCTGAGACCTTGGTGCTTTCCCTTGACCGCCACCTCAACATCATCAAGCATGCTCACCAGTCCCACATGATCCCCATGGTGCTAGGCGATGACCCGCACATGGAGGTCATCACCCCCTACAAGGCCTGCTTCATCCCCAGTCAATTAGTGCCCCTACTCCTAGGCAAGGGTCTTAGTCCAATCCAAGCCTTGAATATCATCTACCCCTACCTCAACACACTCAACCTGGCACTTACCTGCACCCCCCTGCTGAATACCCTACGCGCTGCAGGCACCGACCCCACCATAGCAGATGGAGGTGTCCACTTTGCCACACCCGGCACCCCCTTTCGAGGGGAGCCCGGCCTGACCTTGTACATGCGCAATCAGGTATTATACCGGGACCTGCAGGGCCTGAAGCAACCCTTCCATCCTGGGCAGCAGCCGGCACCCGGTCAGCCAGCAGGGGTAGATCCAACGCTGGCAGCTACCCTTACCGCCCTCGCCAACTAACAGCTCAAGCTCAGCGAGGGCCTAGACCAACGTCGCCCCCCAGCCACTGTCAAGAACACCTGGGGCCCCTTGTACACCCAGCGCCTGCTGCTGCTATGTGGCAAGCTCGAGGAAGCCGACCTGCCCCCCATCTACTAAGCCTGGGCCCAGAACGGCAAGCACAAAAAGACCCACATGATCTTCAAAAGCCAAGTGGCCACCTGCGCCGCCAAGTTCCTCATCCAAGCACCCTTGGTCACCACTGCTGCACTCAAGAAATTCCAGGATGGCAACTTTCATGGCACTGACCCGTTTGATGTGGCAGATGGCATCCTCCCTTTGGCCTTTACTCCCCCAGGTGGATCAGCGGCCTCCTTGAAGAGGGAACAGGAAGCAGCAGCCATGGTGGCTGCCTATGACACCATGATCTCCACTGAAGGCAACTCCCTCACCTTGAAAGATTCCCTGGAGCTCCAGAAGACCAAGGCCTACCTACCAATCGACTGGACTGAGGCTACCACCCAACTGGAAAGCTATCTGGCCGTCCTGGCCACCCTTCTAGGCATGCACCACCCCGTCGTGCAGGGCTAACAGAATGGACTCGCCAAGCTCAAGCTCAAGCAAATGCCCCTCCGCAGAGCAATTGCCGATGAACTGGGAGAGCTCATCACCCCCTCCATTGTTGTATACTACTTCCAGATCCGGGTGCAAGGATGGCTAGAGGAACAATGGGGATCAACCTTCACTGTCCCTTCCCCCGACTTTGGGAAGGACTTCCAAGCCTTCAGAAT
The DNA here is from genome assembly GCA_037355745.1 of Pseudo-nitzschia multiseries. NCBI lineage: Eukaryota > Bacillariophyta > Bacillariophyceae > Bacillariales > Bacillariaceae > Pseudo-nitzschia > Pseudo-nitzschia multiseries. Next base: position 10,484,835 of record CM074789.1, read on the forward strand.
CACCCAGAACCTCCACTGGCTCCCCAATGTCACCAATGTGGCAGCCCTGCAGCACCTCCGCCGTGCAGCCGCCGTGGCTGCCCCCGCTGCAAGCCCTACTCCCCCTGCAGCAGGCCCCACCAAGCCAGGCAAGACTACCCCCAGCCCCAACCAAGGCTCCGCCGGGGGGGGGCGGATGTCCAACCCCAGCCTGGATCCCCGGCTACAGGCGGCTGGTGTAGCCAACAAAGTCAAATGCTCCCGGCTGAGGTAGGTCATAGCTACCATGAAAGACAAAGGTACCAATCCCTTGTCCGCCCAGATGGCAGAGACAGGTGCCATGCCTGGTACCTCTGGGGTAACTGCTTCTCCAACTGCAGGAACATCCATGACCATGGTGCCATCACTAGCAGTGAACAGGACCAAGTCTGGACTTGGTGCCAAGCCGCCTATGGAGTCTGACCGAATGGCAAGCGCCCCCTCGGCACCTTGACCCAACCCTCTACACCACAGAAGGGGGGGGGGGCTGCCTAAACGACGATCTCCCCCATCTAATCATTCCTCACGACGACTATCTACTCCTCCAGCTAATCATTCCTCTAATCCATCACCCTTACAAATCACCCCTGAACTAGGTATGCCCAAACGCGTGTGTTTTGATTTGCCCCCTATGTCCGCATCGCTGTCCGAGCCCCGAGTTCCTACCCGATCCAAACGCGTGCGTTTCGATTTGCCCTCTACGTCATCGATGCCACGGCCCCGTTTCGATTTGCCCTCTACCTCCACATCGATTCCTTCCCCTTCCCTTTCTACCCCCACACGGCCTTGGTCCAAGCCCCGCGTCCAATCCCCTCCCTCACGGCCTCGGTCCAAGCCCCGCGTCCAATCCCCTCCCACACGGCCTCAGTCCAAGCCCCGCGTCCCTACCCAATCAAGGCCTCAGTCCCAGCCCCACGTTCCTTCCCCTGCTACTACATCACTGCCACACGGAGCCAGGGTTCCTACGACCCCCACCCTCTGGTTGCGCATGCCTCCCACACCCGCACCTATCCCCCTGACAGGCTGGATGCGCATGTCTCCCGCGCTGTCACTGCCTACCACAACAGCACTGGCTGGGGGGACTTCATCCGCACCATCCAAGGACGGGGTGACATCCAACCGACTGTGGGCACTCTCCCCCATCCAGCCAGTCACCTCTTAGACCAGTTTGGGAAAGAAGGCACCCCTGCCTCAATGACCGGACCCCCTTGGGACCACGCCAGGATTGCCGCAGCCCTTGCCAGGGGACCACACCAATCCTCCCACCAGGGCATTGACTTCCTGCGCGAGGAACATGCTGACATGATGGACAAGCAACAATGGACTGTTCTTCCCGCCAGCCTCATCCAAGACCTTCCCGGACTCCGGCTGAGCCCTCTTGGTCTAGTCCCACAACAAGGCTGGCGCCCCCGAATGATCTCTGATTACACCTACTCTGACGTCAATCAAGACACCATCCCCCTTGCCCCTGCAGAAGCCATGCAGTTTGGCCAGACGCTTCCACGACTCCTCACCAAGCTGCACCGCGCCAACCCTAGGTTTGGTCCAGTGTATATGTCCAAGATTGACTTAGCTGATGGCTTCTACCGGGTCCAGTTACACCCGGATGACACCATGAAACTCGGGGTGCTGTTCCCTTCCAGGTGGGGAGAGCCTCCCCTCATTGGCATCCCCCTCACCAACCCTATGGGATGGAAATCCAGTCCTCCCAATTTCTGTGCCTTCACTGAAACCATTGCAGACTTGGCCAATGCCACTCTCGCCACCGGGCTAGCTGAGGCCCGGCTCACCCCGCGCCATGTCCCCATCCAGCAATGGCACCAAGTCCTTGGGGAACTCTGGTGGATGGCGCTTGCCGTCCCTGGCTCCCTTGGCCTCTTCTCCATCCTCCAAGAACCCTTTGGGCACCAAGACCCAGGCAGGCAGCGCCTCCGGCTCACCAAGCGAGTCCAGAGCTTCCTTTGCGACTTCCAATGGCTTGCTGCGGATCTATCCAACCGCCCCACGGCCATTGCAGAGCTGGTCCTGGACACCTTTCCAGCCACTCTCGGAGCCTGCGATGCCTCTGGCGCTGGTATGGGCGGCATCCACTTTGTGCCTCTCCCTGATGGCAAGACCCAGCCCATCATGTGGCGGCATCCCTTCCCACCCTGGGTCTCCACCCAGCTCGTCTCCTTTGACAATCCTGAGGGCACCATCAACAACAGTGACCTTGAGCTGGCCGGTTCCATTGCCCACAATGATATACTGGCACAGGTCGCGTGTGTCCAAGCCCGCACCATCCACAACTGCTATGACAACACAGCAGCTGTCTACTGGCAACGCAAAGGCGCCACTACCACCACAGGACCTGCTGCCTACCTCCTCCGACTCCAGGCTCTGCACCAGCGCCTCTACCAATATGTCCCCCTCCGGGATTACATCCCGGGCCCCGCCAATCACCTTGCTGACCTCCTCTCTTGATCTGACCTCTCTGACACTGCCTTGCTCCACCACTTTAACACCCACTTTCCCCAGGACTTGCCCTGGACCTTATGCCACCTTCGGCTGCCCATGCATTCCGCGCTGACCTTGGCGCTGTCCAGAAGACCATGCGAGCTTCGGTCACTGAGCTCTATGCCAAGCGCAAGGATGCCCATTGGGACCAATGGGTTCAATTCTGTTTGTCTCAAGGTTTTGACCTGCGCCTCCAGTCCATTCAGGATCCAATCCCCATCCTCCAAGTCTTTGCCAAACGCCTCCATGATGGCCACCTCTCCTGTAGCCACAAGCCCATTCAATCTCACACAGTATCGGACACCCTCAGGTCAGTGGGCCAGACGCTCGCCCGCTTGGAGGCCAAAGACCCTCGAACTGACTCCAACGGTGGTCTTGACTTCCGGCTAACTGCCCAGTTCAAGGCCTATGCCAAGCTTGACCCGGCCCCCTCCCGGGTCAAGCCAGTCCCCATCACTCTGGCCATGCATGCCCTCCACTTTGCATACCACGAATCCCCTTCAACCACCAGACAGGCCATTGCAAACATGATCTGTGTAGCCTTCTTTTTCTGTCTACGCCCTGGTGAGTACACCGGTACTACCACGGATGGCCAAGCCTTCCACCTCAAGGAAGTCTCCTTCTACCTTGGCTCCAAAATTGTCCAGCACAATGGCCCTGCGCATGAGCTCCAAGCTGCTACCTCTGTCACCCTCACCTTCACCACACAGAAGAATGGGGATAAAGGGGAAATTGTGACTCATGCCAGGAGTGGTGACCCACTATGCTGCCCCGTTGCAGCCTGTGTGCGCCAAGTCCTTCATCTCCAAAGCTGTTGCTCTTCCAGCTCTCCCTTTGGTCCCTCCCTCAAGCTTGCCAGTTACTTCAACAATGGGGTGCTCACCCTTATTCGAGCAGCAACTGTCACTTCCTCCATGAGAGTCTATGCCCAGACCCTCTTTCATACTACCAGCATCTCCCCTGCAGCAATCTCTGCTCGCTCCCTTCGAGTGGGTGGGGCTATGGCCCTGCTCCAGGGCAAATGTGACTCTAATGTCATCAAGCTCCCAACTTTGCCCCACAGAATGCTGGAAATGTGGTGGTTTGACGCTCCAAATGGCAAACATGAGGGTATTTTGGGTGCAATTCCAGGGCACAAACTGCCGTATTGGGTAATGACTCCCAAAGTATCCGGTCCAAGCCATGAATACATTTATCATGACTCATCAAATACATATTAGGAACAACTTTGACCCACAGAATGCTGGAAATGTTGTGGTTTTACTCTCCAAATGGCAAACATGAGGGTATTTTTGGTGCAAATCCAGGGCACCACAAAGTGACATATTGGGTAATGACTCCAAAAGTATCCGGTCAGGGCCATGAATATATTTATCATGACTCATCAAATGCTTATTGGGAACAACTTTGCCCCACAGAATGCTGGAAATGTTGTGGTTTTACTCTCCAAATGGCAAACATGAGGGTATTTTTGGTGAAATTCCAGGGCACAAACTGACATATTGGGTAATGACTCCCAAAGTATCCGGTCCAAGCCATGAATACATTTATCATGACTCATCAAATACATATTAGGAACAACTTGACCCACAGAATGCTGGAAATGTTGTGGTTTGTCTCTCCAAATGGCAAACATGAGGGTATTTTTGGTGCAAATCCAGGGCACAAAGTAACTTATTGGGTAATGACTCCAAAAGTATCCGGTCCGGGCTATGAATACATTTCTCACAACTCATCAAATACATATTAGGAACAACTTTGACCCACAGAATGCTGGAAATGTTGTGGTTTGTCTCTCCAAATGGCACAAAAGAGGATATTTTTGGTCAAATTCCAGGGCACAAAGTGACTTATTGGGTATGACTCCCATAGTATCCGGTCCGGGCCATGAATACATTTCTCACAACTCATCAAATACATATTAGGAACAACTTTGCCCCACAGAATACTGGAAATGTGGTGGTTTGTCTCTTCAAATGGCACAAAAGAGGATATTTTTGGTGCAGTTTCAGGGCACAAACTGGCTTATTGGGTAATGACTCACAAAGTATCCAGGGCAAGCCATGAATATATTTCTCATGACTCATCAAATGCATATTGGGAACAACTTTGCCCCACAGAATGCTGGAAATGTTGGGGTTTGTCTCTCCAAATGGCAAACATGAGATTATTTTTGGTGCGAATCCAGGGCACAAACTGACTTATTGGGTAATGACTTCCAAAGTATCCGGTCCGGGCCATGAATATATTTATCATGACTCATCAAATGCATATGAGGAAAAACTGTTACAAACAGAGTGCTGGAAATGTTGTGGTTTGTCTCTCCAAATGTCACAAATGAGGATATTTTTGGTGAAATTCCAGGGCAAAAACTGACACATTGGGTAATGACTCCCAAAGTATCTGGTCTGGGCCGTTAATATATTTTTCATGACTAATCCAATGCATATTGGGAACAACTTTTACCAACAGAATGCTGGAAATGTTGTGGTTTGTCTCTCCAAATGGCAAACATGAGGTTATTTTAGGTGCGAATCCAGGGCGCAAACTGACTTATTGGGTAATGACTCCAAAAGTTTCCGGTCCGGGCCATGAATATATTTCTCATGACTCATCTGATGCATATTGGGAACAACTTTTACCAACAGAATGCTGGAAATGTTGTGGTTTGTCTCTCCAAATGGCAAACATGAGGGCATTTTAGGTGCAAATCCAGGGCACAAACTGACTTATTGGGTAATGACTCCCAAACTATCCAATCCAAGCCATGAATATATTTATCATGACTCATCAAATGCATATTGGGAACAACTTTTACCAACAGAATGCTGGAAATTTGGAGGAAAAATACACACTAACCTGCAATTAGAAATTAGAAAATCAGATATTTCTGGTGATTAGTCCATGAATATTGTTTCTGTTATGGATAAGATGAATGAGGAAAGAAACAGAAGTCAGTTATCTTTGATACTTTGTGTGTCACCACCTTATGAGTGCATTTGGGGACTGGACTTGGAGGAAAAATAAACACTAATTTGCAATTAGAAATTAAAAAATCAGATATTATTGGTGATTAGTCAATGAATATTGTTCCTGTTATGGATAAGATGAATGAGGAAAGAAACAGAAGTTAGTTATGTGTGATGGTTTTGTGTCACCACCTAATGAGTGCATTTGGGTCCTGGATTTGGAGGAATAATACACACTAATCTGCAATTAGAAAATAAAAAATCAGATATTTATTGAGATGAGTCCATGGATATTGTTCCTATTATGGATAAGATGAATCATGAAAGAAACAGAAGTGATTTATCTTTGATAGTTGGTCGTGTGCCACCACACAATGAGTGATTTCGGGTCATGGATTGGGAAAAACAAGAATACACAATAATTTGCAATTCGAAATTAGAAAATAAGACATATTTTGTGGTTTGACCATGCATATTTTTCATGTTAACATGGATAAAATGAATCATGAAAGGAACAAAAAGTGAGTTATCTGTCTTTGATAGCTAGAGTAATAACAAATGTAAAATAAAGACATTTGGTGTGATTTGTCCATGAACATGGACCCTGTTATGCATAAGATTCATGATGAAAGAAATAGAAGAAGATAGTTGCCGGTGATAGTTTCTGTGTCACCAGCTTAGGAGTTAATTTGTGTTGTGTATTTGGAGGACAAATACACACTAATTTGCAATTACAAATTGGAAAATAACAATACCTTTTTTGTGATTTGTCCATGAGCATTGTTCCTGTTATGGATAAGATGAAAGATGAAAGAAACAGAAATGAGTACTAATCTTTGATAGATTAAGTGTGTCACCACCTAATGAGTTAATTCTTGTCATGGACTTGGGGAAAAATAGGGTGTGGGTGTCACATCATTTGGTAGAATTTTATAGGTACATCAGTACATTGTTATCGTATAATCTAGTAGTATTGAAAAATGTAGTGAATGTAGTGAAAAAAATTGGCGCGGCTAGGCGGACAGTTCTTTTTGGTTGGCCCGTGCTCACAAGCCCACTTCCACAAAGATAAATGTAATGCAAATTGCTGAATTCATACAATCTCTGCAAAAACAAGGCATGATAAAAATTCACAAGATTGCCAAAAACACCGATGATTGGAAAAATCTCAATTCAAGATGTCGAAACAAAAATGGTCAAAGCTCCCTAGGCCAAAAGTAACATGTTTGCAAGAAAAGAAAATAGAAGCTATGGCAAACGCATCCAGGGGCGGAGACACTAGAGATACTACCAAAAATAGAAACATTACTACCATGTCCACCAAGAAGACCACGACAGCTGCAACAACACAAGAAAGCACCACTGCCGTGGAAAGAGAGACACCACAAAAAAGAAAAGCTGAAAACATCAGCATCATGGACAGCGACAGGGACAGTGAAAGTGAAAGTGACAGTGATTCAAGTTTGGTTAGTGAAGACAATGTTGGGAGCTCCAACAAGAATACAGATAGTATTGTAAATATCAAAGGGATAAGAGAAAAAAATACAACGGTCGGCACACAACAGAAAAAGACCAACGTGACCCTCATGGTGAAAATGCTAACAGAAAATTTGAGTAAGAAACCAGATCTACTAGAGAAGATGCTGAAAATGGTGAGTGATAGTAAGAAGGGAGAGAATTCTAAAGAGGATGCTGCAAAAACAACTGACACAGTTCCATTGAAAACAGTGTGGAGCGGCGATAGCATTGATAAAGTGAGTACGTTGAGTTATGGAAGTATACATATGTCAATGGATACTATGAAACTGATGAAAACACATAAAGATACAATTGAAGGACAGGTGAGAGCCTATGTGACAGAGATATGGTATGGTGGCATGAAATTTCCGTTTTCAACAGAACTGTCCAAAAAAATGATGGTGCAAGGAATCCATGACGGTCGCATCTCCATTACGAAAGATATGCCTGTTAAGGAATTCTGTGACTATTTTGATAATGTCGTACCTAGCAGCCCTGGCAAAATTGAGGCACAATAATCAAACATTGGCAAGAAAAAATTGGTTTGGTAAGTGTTGGCGTAATGGTTGAATTGGACGGAAATTCTTGTGCTGTTGACATTCTTCCGTATGTGCCTACGTCTGACGTACTACTAACCCCACCATACTATGATGTCATACTGCCATTTGTTGTCATCACCGCAGCTGATAGTGAAAAGGCAAAAGTGCCAGTATCATTCCCTGGTACTGTAGCTCTGAATCCAGACTTGGTGGAAATTACGGCCAACAAGTACCGGTGATATGGAAATGGGGATAATGAAGAGTTTTATTATTTTGTGACAAGAATCCTGTCTGCCATTAATCCGGTGAAGACAAACTTTAAGCTGAGGAAGGCAAAGGAGCTGATTAGTGACATCTTTTCTGTTATGGGTGAGGCTTTTGCCCTAATGATAATTGACAACGAGTACAGCAATTGGGAAAAACAGAAGCAAAGGAAACTTGATGGAACATACGCGACACAAACAACAAAAAAATACATGAGAAAAAATATTGCGATTTGAAGAGTGGAAGTGCAGATGGACGGGACAAAAAAGGACGGCAAGTGTTTGCTAGATTGTGCAAGAAGGTACAAATGTTAAGAGAAGATCCCGAAACGGGTAAAAATTTGGAGAAAATGATGCTGGAAAGATTCAAGTCAGAAAAAAAACCTAGTGTATCAAAAGATGGTGGCACTGTTGCCAGTAGTCTTGCTGAAGAAGAAAATGAGGATGACAACTATATTGATCCTGTATTGATGCAATTGCTTGGCCAATTGGAGGAAGATTAGGCATTGTTTTCGGAATTGTTACTGTTCATTGTGTCAGTCCATTCACTAATTTGATGCGGGTTGGTTCACACCTACGACACGGGTAAATCTCCAGGGAGAGTGATTAGGGTAAAAGGTACATATAATACATACATTGCATACCATGGTTGCAAATAGTAGATTGTGTGACACAAATGATTAAAATGTACGGAAGGAAGTACTCGTACCTATCATACATATTTTGCATGTAATACTACTAGAAAATTCTTGACACGAATAATTCAACTGTAGTGGTAGGTAGTCGCAAGCGATGGTGTTAAATTTTAAGGGTTGTGTGTCGCGAGCCCAAGTGTTAAATTATAAGGGTAGTGTGTCACGAGCAATGGAGATACATTTTAAGGGTTGTGTGTCGCGAGCACTAATGTTAAATCCTACTGGTTGTGTGTCGCAAGCAACGGAGATAAATTTTAAGGGTAGTGTGTCACAAGCCCAATTATTAAATTATAAGGGTAGTGTGTCACGAGCAATGGAGATAAATTTTAAGGGTGATGTGTCGCAAGCACTAATGTTAAATTTTACTGGTTGTGAGTCATAACCTTGCGTATTTAATTTTAGTGTGTGTGTGTCGCAAACACAAGTATTTAATTGTACAGGTAGGTTATATTAAAAATTAATAATAATTATTCATGACTCGCGAACCAGGGATTGAGAGTTAGAAAAATGAGTATGATACCAACCTACTGAATCACAGGGGGGCTCGTGTTAAAATTACACACAAGCAACAAGGGTTGCGAAAGTACCTTGCGACCAAAAAAAAAAAGGGTCGCGGGACAGTTATCGGATGAATGACTGATGACCGCGAGTGTATCATTGCCTCATGACTGATGGAGTGTGTCATTGCCTCATGACTGGACTCATGGAGTGAGTCATTGACTCATGACTGAAGCGTCTGTGGGTTGTTCAGGAGATGATTCTGTTGCGAGGATCCTCACACTCGTAAGGCACGCCATACATGAAAAAAAAGAAAACGAAAATATTTTCGTTTTCGTAATTTTTTTCACTCCATACGGTGAGTGTACAAGATAAAAATACCACAATAAATACCCAGTACCAAAACCATGTACAAGTCTACAGGAAATAAACATATGTGTGCTCCGCACACTGAAGTCCCTTCAAAAAAAGAACAAGACAAAAGACCCTGAAAACACACCAAAAAACTCTCGAAGACAATTTTTTTGATGGGAAGTCCGATCACCGAAATCACGAATGTCGGCCCATGATCGACCCTTCTGTTTCTCCTTCCATAGAACAGACTATGAAGGTCCGTCACCATACAAATAGTACAAAATGACACCAACTCAAATACCTACACATTCTGCTACTTGGTTTTCGATCCGGAAGGGTATTCGAACGGCAATTCAATGGCAAATAACACGAGTGATGAAGATACAAAAAATCGAGCCGACAACACACCCTTCTCCGACCCATCTGTTTCTCCTTCCATAGAACAGACCATGAAGGTTCACCACTGTACAAGTAGTACAAAATGACACCAACTCAAATACCTACACATTCCTCTACTTGGTTTTCGATCCGGAAGGGTATTCGAACGGCAATTCAATGGCAAACAAGGGAGACAAAGACGGTACAAAAAAACGAGCCGGCAACGCGCCCTTCCCCAACCCATCTATTTCCCCTCCAATAGAAGGGAAGATGAGGGTTCACATGTACAGATACTACCACATTCGAACACCATCATGTTCCTCTACTGATTTTTCGACTTGGAATGGCAATCAAACGGCTATTGGATCGGATGGAAAAATAAAGAAGATATGGGGGGCACCATTTCTGTTTTGACGACCATTCTGTTTCTCCTTCGATAGAACAGACCATGAAGGTTCGACACTGTACAAATAGTACAAAATGACACCAACTCAAATACCTACACATTCCGCTACTTGGTTTTTGATCTGGAAGGGTATTTGAACGGCAATCAAACGCCGTTTTGAGCGCCCTTTCGAGCAGCATTTCGAGCAGCAGGAAGCCAGCAGCGGCGTTTGAAGCGGCGTTTTGGAGCAGCAGGAAGCCAGCAGCCAGCAGCGGCGCTTCGAGCGGCGTTTTGGAGCGGCGTTTTGGAGGAGCAGCAGGAAGAAGCCAGCAGCCAGCAGCCAGCAGCGGCGTTTTGGAGCAGGAAGCAAGTAGCCAGCAGCCAGCAGCGGCGTTTTGGAGCAGGAAGCAAGCAGCCAGCAGCCAGCAGCCAGCAGTGGCGTTTCGACCAGCAGGAAGCCAGCAGCGGCGTTTTGGAGCGGCGTTTTGGAGCAGCAGGAAGCCAGCAGCCAGCAGCGGCGTTTTGAGCGGCATTTTGGAGCGACGTTTCGAGCAGCAGGAAAACCTAGTAGACTAAGTTTGAATACAGTACCAAAATATTATACAGCACACTAGTAGCTTACTCAGAGGGGACTGATTTAGCAGCAATAAAAGGGAGGATTGGTGATTATTAGCCGTCTTATTGGTTCTTGTCTTGTTGTCTTATTGGTCGTCATCTTATCGGTCGTCACCGTCACCATTTCAAAAAAGTGAGCAAAAAAAGTGAGCAAAAAAAAACAAGCACCTCCGGGGATATTTCTTAGAAAGAAAAGACTGAAGAACACCGGTCATGTAAAGTACTTGTGGTATTTGTGGTATTTCCTTAAGAGTTACACGGAGTCTTATACCACTAAAAATGCAACAATACTGTGTATGGAAATTCGCCCTGTACCTCTTTTTTTGAGGGGTACCACATGATTTCTACAGAGAAAAACAGTAGAAATAGTCATTAGAGGTATGTATCATTAAGCGTACTGGTTTCTACTTACGTGCCACAGTAGTGCCAGGCTAAATACCACAATTGTGGTATTTCCGCTGTATGGTGAGTGTACAAGATAAAAATACCACAATTAATACCCAGTACCATAACCATGTAGAAGTCTACAGGAAATAAACATATGTGTGCTCCGCACACCGAAGTCCCTTCAAAAAAAGAACAAGACAAAAGACCCTGAAAACACACCAAAAAACTCACTCCTAAGACAATTTTTTTTATGGGAAGTCCGATCATCGAAATCACGAATGTCGGCCCATGATCGACCCTTCTGTTTCTCCTTCCATAGAACAGACCATGAAGGTTCATCACCGTACAAATAGTACAAAATGACACCAACTCAAATACCTACTACACATTCCGCTACTTGGTTTTCGATCCGGAAGGGTATTTGAACGGCAATTCAATGGCAAACAAGGGAGACAAAGATAGTACGAAAAAACGAGCCGACGACCCTTCTCCGACCCATCTGTTTCTCCTTCCATAGAACAGACCATGAGGGTTCACCACTGTAAAAGTAGTACAAAATGACACCAACTCAAATACCTACACATTCCTCTACTTGGTTTTTGATCCGGAAGGGTATTCGAACCGCAATTCTACTGCAAATCACACACAAAGATACGTCGTCGTCGTCGACCCTTCCCCGACCCATCTGTTTCTCCTTCCATAGAACAGACCATGGTTCACCACTGTAAAAGTAGTACAAAATGACACCAACTTAAATACCTACACATTCCGATACTTGGTTTTTGATCCGGAAGGGTATTCGAACGGCAATTCAATGGCAAATCACACACAAAGATACGTCGTCATCGTCGTCATCGTCGTCGACCCTTCTCCGACCCATCTGTTTCTCCTCCAGTAGAAGGGAAGATGAGGGTGGACATGTACAAATACTACCACATTCGAACACCATCATGTTCCTCTACTGATTTGCTGACCTGGAATGGCAATCAAATGGCAATCGAACCAAATGGCAATCAAACAAGATACAATACAAAGAACAACTAGATGACAACGCAATGACAATGGATGGATAGTCTACAAAGGGGTCGTTACAAGTGGATTTAGGTACCAGCTAACGTGTTACACTACACTAAAAATCCGCAAGGCAAATCCCCTCTAGCAACAACAACAAGGGAGGGATGCTCTCCAGCAAGATCAATGCCTTCACATCACCAAGACACAACAATAAACCAGCCGCCGCCGCCGCCGCCAACGCCAACGCCAACGCCAACGCCTACCGATACAGCCTGTTGTTCCTTCCACGACCTTCATCCTTTCAAAGCTGGTTAATGGCAATCCAATGGCAATCCGGTGGCAAATAACAAACGTTACGATCGAACTTTGCCACCAAGGGATATGTAGACTAAATTATCATTGAAATACAGTACCAAAATATTATACAGCACACTATTAGTAGCTTGTTTAGAGGGGACTGATTTAGCAGCAATAATAGGGGGACCGGCGCTTATTAGCCATCTTATCGGTTCTTGTCTTATTGGTCGTCACCATCACCATTTCAAAAAAGTGAGCGAAAAAAACCAGCACCTCCGGGGAGTTTTCTTAGAAAGAAAAAGAGTGAAGAACAGCAGTCATCTAAAGTACTTGTGGTATATGTGGTATTTCCTTAAGAGTTACACGGAGTCTTATACCACTAAAAATGCAACAATACTGTGTATGGAAATTCGACCGGTACACATGTTTTTTTAGGGGTACGACATGATTTCTACAGAGAAAAAACAGTAGAAATAGTCATTAGAGGTATGTACCATTAAGCGTACCGGTTTCTACTTACGTGCCACAGTAGTCCCAGGCTAAATACCACAATTGTGGTATTTCCGACGTATGGTACTCGTACCGGTACGAGTACGAGTGACAATGAAATTATTGTTTTTACTAAACAGGAAACAAATATTCAAGGCACTGCGGGGCAGGAGGGAGTTGTTGTAAATAATGGAAAATATAATGGAAAAGAAGGGTGTGAATTTTTTATTTTGGGGAAAATATTTGATAGAACTGTCCTTTTATGTAGGAATCCGGTAGCGTGTCTCCAAAAAAGGAAAGAAGAACGTGCAACTTGATAGGTGGCATGAATTACCAGTGCTGCATACTATGTTTTACAGCACTTTTTGAACATATGGGGCACAGAGCACAAATTCCTTAATCCTTTCCTTGAATCCGGTACTTGTAGCCGTTTTTCAGAAAATGGATTTAAAAAAAACAATAACATAAAATTATGTGTTGAGTGCTCTTCAAAATTGTGGATACAAAACAATTGTAATGTCTTCCTATTTTGGACAATATGTTTTTGTAAAACTGTTCATGTTGCGTAATCTGGTGAACGTGCCAACCGCAGGAGAGCGAAGCTCACCAGTTTCCTTGTTCTTCTATGCTTATTTTCTTTCAAGACTACTTTTAAAGATCCAAGGCTATTGTGATAATATGTTTAATGTTCCGTTCAGTATATCTTCTTCTTCCGATACGGTAGGTCACATAGGTGATGCACATGGGGTAATCACTGTATCTACTTCGAGGGATTCATCCACTAGTACCAAAGCGGAAGATGTTCCTTGTCTTGAAATTGGTTCAACTTTGTCAACGAATGTGGTTCAATCAACTATTAGTGTTCCCAGTTTCATGAACCAACATAGCCATCCCTCTCATTACTCATCTCTTCCGAACCACCAAAGTTGGACCAGGTATCTGCAATGTTTTTAGAAGACCTCATTAAAAAAGGCTCCCTTTGTCCAGAGTTAACAAGGGAAGCATTGTTTGATCTAAATCCAACAGGTGAATTGACTGTCAAAATCCCAAACAATCCCAAGTATTCCAATGGTCTCCCCCTTATTCTCTGTACTCTACCGCAATCTGGTACCATTGCCTCCAGGAATCCAGTACCTAACCCACCAATGTCGATGTTGGAACATTTTCACGACTCTCCATCTGAATACACCCATTCATTAGCGGAATACAGTAGCGTTCCATACCGGAATTCAAACAAACCTCTGCCGGATTACACATGTTTCCTACCAGAATCAAGTACCATTGCATACCCAAATCCGATACACAGTCCAACAATAATAAATTCTCATCCTGAATCAGCAATCGGTACTGAGGCGACGCTAATTGGAAAAACTCCGTCACTACTTGGTGCTCAGGCAATGTCATTTCAAAAAACTCCTAGTGAATTGGTGAAAATGCAGTCTAGTATGATTACTTCAACTACCACAACAAAATGTGTCATTGATTTAACCAGCAGTGATTTAGAAGGCAAAACTGCCAGAAAATCAACCCATGTTGTTTGGTGCTTCCCTTTTCCAGGATGGAGCGCGGAAATGTCAAGACAAGTCAATTCTTTTCTTGGTTCCACAAAAATGACAAGAAGTAATAAGCTGATACTTTAGGCATTATGAATTTGGGAGTCATTTTGGACCTTGGTCATGGACCAAAATAATGGGTCCTAGCAAGTTTTGTGTGCAAATGTGTGACTTTGGCTGCAATTTCATCATCAATATTGCTCAAACTATGGATGGGGTAGACTATGAAAGAAAATGACAAGAAAGAAGCTGATACTTTACGCATTATGAATTTTGGAATCATTTTTGACCTTGGTCATGGACCCTAGTAGTACATACTGTAGGTTGGTATGTACATACAAAAGAGGTATGTAGAGTCGGTACACAGATTCAGTACTAAAAATAATGTAGTACGAAAATAGTGTAGAAAAACACGTACATAGATTCGGTATGCAGATTCAGTACTAAAGATAATGTAGTACAAAAATAATGTAGAAAAACATGTACGTAGATTCGGTATACAGATTCAGTACAAAAAATAATCTAGTACAAAAATAGTGTAGAAAACACGTACATATATTTGTACGCAAACTTCAGTACTAAAAATAATCTAGTACAAACAGTGTGTAGAAAATACGTATGTAGATTTGGTACGCAGATTCAGTACTAAAAATAATCTAGGCGAAAATAGTGTAGAAGAACACGTACATAGATTCAGAACACAATTCAGTACCAAAAATAATCTAGTGGGAAAATAGTGTAGAAAAATACGTACGTAGATTCCGTACGCAAATTTCATAACTAAAAATAATCTAGTACAAACATTGTGTAGAAAAACACGTACATAGATTCGGTACGCAAATTACAGTACCAAAAATAATCTATTAGGAAAATAGTGTAGAAAAACATGTACGTAGCTTTGGTAAGCAAATTCAGTACTAAAAATAATCTAGTAGGATAATAGTGTAGAAAAACACGTACGTAGATTAGGTACGCAAATTTCAGTACTAAAATTACCGCTCAAGTATTTTTTAATTAACGTTCTGAAGTAGCTGTGTAATTAATTATTAACATAGCTTCTGAATTTTAGTATCAGGCAGTATCAGGAAGTAATTAACAACAAGGGCTGGAAAAAGAACACTGAAATCAATAGTTAATTTACTTAAGTTTAAAAAAGGTTCTCTATATTTTTCAAAGCATAATATATTTGATATACTAATCTGTATTTAAGACAAAAATATCAATATAGCTTAACCTAAGGCATATTTTTCCTTAAATACAGAAATATTACGCTGTTTTGAACATCATGGAGACACTACCAGAGCCCACGACTAAAACCCAAAAATCATTTATTTTAGTGTTTTCCACCCCTTAAGAATCCCTAGCTCACACAGTTTGGACAGGGGGAAGCTGTAGCAACAAATCCCCCGATTCATGACTTGAGCCAGATTGAATCATACATGTGTACCGTACGCAAAGTTGGTTTTAATTTTATGCAAGTTTTTGTTTTAGCCGATCAAAAAAAATGATTTCATTTTCGTTTTTAGTTGTGTATCGACTATTGAGACGTTTTTAGAAAGTTATAAAATAGAAATTATGAAAGGATTAAAATTGATATGTAAAAGTGTAAAGTGGTCTCATGTCAAGATGTCAAGGAAGAAGAATCCTTCTTCTGGTCATTAAGAATATTCTTCCGGTCATCGGAATTTGAGTTTGGTCTCCGATCCAATCTCACGATTAGATTGGTCAGTCACGAGGATTATCGTTACATATCCCCCACAGTGGCTGATCAATTGATTGGTCGTTACGGCTACAACTATTGTTGTTGATGTTGTTATTATTGTTGTTGTAACCCTCCTCAATATGGCACGATCTTCCAAACATTGTATATCTCATCAACTGCTTCCAATTTTTGTACTTTGATTGTTCCATTTGTAAAGACTTGAATAATTGGATATGGTCCATGGAATTGCTCTTGGATCATATGTTCTCACTATGACCTGATCTCCTTTTTGGGAGTTGTGGTTTACTCTGTTCCTATTCAACCTCACCAGATTTTGATCAATGAGTTGTTGTTGGCAATTGCAAATCGCTTCCAGATTGGCTATTAATGGTACATCCACCATCATATCTCTACCAAATGCCAAGGCTTCAGGCAAGGTTTGCAGGGAGCGATTGACTGCACATCTGGTAGCATGCATACAGCTGGCCAAGGCATTATCCATTATTTGTTCTGCTTCCTGTTCATTGTTTGCATGTGTTGTTCTCATAGTAACTCTCAGGATATCACCCATGGTGCAGTGCAACCGCTCACACATTGCATTAGACTGTGGGTTCTTCACTGCAGTTGGTATTGATTTAATTCCATTCTGCATTAACAATGTCAAAAACTCATGCCCTATGAACTCTCCTCCATTGTCATGTATGTACCGGTTTGGTCAAGGGTACCTGGCTAACCAGCTGTTCGCAAACTGATATGCTATGTGCTGACTTGATTTGTTCTTTATTATGACAATCTCTGCTAGATTGGTAACTGGGTATATTGTCGTCAATGCTTTGAACTCATATTGCCGGTCACCTGCTTGGATTTTCCATTGTCCAATAAGATCCACATACACTTCATTCCAAGGTGCTATTGCTGCTTTCCTGGGTGGTAGTAATCCAAACCCTCTGCCTCCTTCTTTGTATTGGTGACAATTTGCTGGGCATATGTATGGTTTGCATAATTGCTGGAAATTTGGCGAATAAAATCTTGCTGATATTGTGTCATATAGGCGTTAAATACCACAGTGACCTAGCACTTTGCGATACCAGTGAATCACTTGCTAGATGAGAGTTGTCAGGATGACAATCTTCCAATTCTGATTGTCGGCTTCATTGACTCGTGCTACTAGTTGTTGGCCATTGATAACAATGATAGGAAATCTTTCTGGATTGGTTTGATGGGCTGTTCTGAGATGTTGGTCCTGGTTTTGATGATTCTGGATGTTCGTGACGGTAATTGGATTTAGCATTTTCTGCAGTGGTGGTAGGTTGAGTAGACATTCAATCAGTTCATTGCTTTCATCGATGTTGGGGAATATGTCGGCATGGAAGGTTTCATCACCGATGATAATGTCATCCTTTGGTACTTGAATTGTGGGAAAATCAACGAGCGTGCCATTGTTTTTATTTTGCCAGTTACTATCCCCCATAGAGGGTGACTCCATACAAGGCAGCCGTGAAAAGCAATGGTAAGGATATTCTTTTTGTCTTTAAGATGAGTGAGGTTGATATCAAATTAAGACAAGAAAAGCTTCCATCTGAGGACTCTTTGGATGGAGAATGTTTTGAATGTGAGATTCTTATGATTGGTGTAGACATATGTTCTGAGAGAGTGAGGATAATTGCTAGTACTTCCTTTTTGGTTGTTGTGTAGTTTTGTTGGGCTTTGGAGAGTTTCCAGCTGAAATAGGCTATAACTCTTCCATCCTGGATCATGATCACTGCTCCGAGCTGGTAGTCCAAGGAATCTGTGTAGATGTGAAAAGGCTTGGTATATACATTCATGGCATCTGCCAGCTAGAATTGCTTTCATCTCTTCAAAGGCTGCCTGTTTTGCTTTGTCCCATGTGAATTTCTTTGCCCCTGTCATTTCTGTTAGTGGTGCTAATACGTGTGCCTGCCTTGGCCAGAAGGATTTGTAGTAGTTGGCGGCACCAATAAGTGATCAAACGTGTGTGATCAAACGTGTGTGATCAAACCTATGTGATATTGTGAGGGGGTCCCATCTTTAAAACAGCATCTATCTTTTTCTTCCAAGGCTTGATTCCACCCGGAGTCATCCAGTGGCCCAGGAAGTCTGTTTCCTTTACCATCCAACTGCCCTTGAGGGGATTGTACTTCATTCCATTTGCTGCAAATCTGCGGAGTATCTTGTCCAATAGCTGTAGATGGTGATCGGATTATTGGTTGGTCCAGATGCCCACATCATTGCTGTA
The DNA here is from genome assembly GCA_037355745.1 of Pseudo-nitzschia multiseries. Classification (NCBI taxonomy): domain Eukaryota; phylum Bacillariophyta; class Bacillariophyceae; order Bacillariales; family Bacillariaceae; genus Pseudo-nitzschia; species Pseudo-nitzschia multiseries. Next base: position 10,503,262 of record CM074789.1, read on the forward strand.
GCAGGTGCAATCTAAGTCCTTCTAACATTTTGATCATGATGTGTTGTGCAGCATCGCCACTGATTTTTACTGCCATGGGTAGGGGCTTGTATTTCACGCCGTAAGGCGTTGTGATGGTGCATACTTTTTGGCTCTCTTCATCCAGTTGAAAACAATAATATTGCACGAACAAATTGATCTTCATGAAAAAATATCTATATTTGCCTCCTTGTCTATTCTTGGTATCCTGTATCGCCGGCAAGGGGAAACGCTTCCTCTTGATCATGTTGTTGAGCTCCCAAAAATCCAATACCCATCAAACTCTGTTATCCTTCTTTGGTATGATGAATGTTGGGAATACCCAATCTGATGGTCCACAAGGTTCAAGGACTCCATCCCTATCAGGCTGGCCAGTTTTTTTCTGAATATTTCTTCCCTTTGGTATGCTACCGGGTAAGGCTCCATGTGTATAGACTTGGCGTCATCCTTCAATTCAATGTGGATTTGTTGGTGCAGGTAGCAGCCTAGTTCTCCATAAAAAACTACTACTTCATGTTTTTGGAGCATTGATTGAAATTTTTGTTTTCCCTCTGTATTCATGTGATCCTGCTTCTTTACAACCTCTGCTGTGGTGATATGCTGGTAGCTGTATTCCAACATTTCCTTTGTTTTGTTGCTGAGTAATTCTGCATCTTTGGCCTCTTCAGCGCTGATTCTTGTCATTGCTGTATTTTTCATGGGTATGGTAAAATCCATCCATATCATCACTGTTAATGCATTGAAACACATGGTAGTTCCTGCCATAGCAAGGAAATTTCTGCCCAGTATGATATTGTATCGGCACTGAGGTGAGTCGAATATGGATGCTGAAATCCCTTTGATTCTTTGGCCGTTCACAAATTCTGGCATTTGCAGTTCTCTCAGCTGTACTTCAAGTGAGGTGTCAAATGCTCCATTGGCTATTGTTGTTATGCTTTTATATCCCACATGCTCTGGCTGGACACCAAAGGGCACGGACCGTGAATTAATCATGGTTTTTGTCTGTCGGCTGGTGCCCCTTGTATTGTTTTCATTTTCAGCAACATTGAGCGATGGTGTTGTATCATTCAATATTTTATGCACAGTGGCCGCAGGCCCTGGTATTTTCTCAGCAGCCTCAGGCTCTAGTATTGTTCTCTCAGCGGCTCTTGGCCCTGGTATTGTTCTCTCAGCGGCTCTTGGCCCAGGTATTGTTCTCTCAGTGGCTCTTGGACCTGGTATTATTTTTGGAGCGGCTCTCGGCCCTGGTGTTAGTTTTGCAGTGTCTTCTGCGTTCCTAGAGTTTGCGTCTATTTGCAGGGACTCCGGTAGTCATTCATACTGGTGTTGATTTTGATTTTGATTCTGGCTTGGCGCCATAAAATAACTAGCATCACTTGCCGTGATGTTGGAATAGGCATCTCCGTAATAATTGTTGTCCTGCCCTCATGATTGGTTGTAGTTGCTTTCATTGGATCCTCTTTCTGCTCTGTTGCCTTGACCTCTGGATTGTCCACCAAATCATCTGCCACTGAATCGCCCGCCATCAAACCGCCCGCCACCAAATTGCCCACTTGCATTGGAATTTCTCAAGTAGGAGCTCTTGTTGTTGGAATTGATGTATTATGGATAAGTTGCCTGTTGTCGGTTCTTTGGATTAAAATAGCACTGCTCCCAAGTACGGTTCCCATTTGGGTGTCTTTTGCATTTTTCTCCTCTGCATCCACCATTTCCTTGTCCATTATTTCCTCGTCCAAATCCTTGTCCAAATCTGCGTCCTTGTCTACTCCTCTTGTCTTTCTCTTTCTTCTTTATGTCGGTGTTGTCCTTACTTCTTGTCATGTAGTCCCTAATCTGTAATATGGCCACTTCTCTGAAATTCACTGCCATATGGATGGATAAATCCTGCCAAGATCTAGGATGTGTCTTGAAGAACATCCTTTTCCTCTATTGTTTTGTGAGATCGTTGTCGCCGTCAAGGGGTAACAGTGACAATAAAATTGAGTACGGTATCAATTCTACTGAAATGGTCATGTTCTGAAACCTCTGCGGGTTTTGCCATGTGTTGATGTCCGAACGCTGCTATCATTGTTCCTTTAGCATCTGGGTCCAGTGTGATGGCATTGATGCACACTTGCACTGCTGCTTTGAACCTTTCTCTGGAATGATCTATCTCTCTGTCTGCTGTTGTTTCATTCCATCTCTTCCTCGGTCCGCGGGATAAACACTGTCCCCATTGGGTGTGCCATCTGTTGACTGGCATTCCTAAATCATTGCACATGTCAACAAAGATGTCATACATATATAGTAATTCTTCTACCTCCAAGCTCTGCACTCTTCTGATATTCTTCATGCCTGCTGATCTGTCCGTGACTCTAACAGAGTCTACCATGAGCTTGTGACTATCATGCTGGTCTTCTGTAACGTCGAAGGTTCTCTTGTATTGGATACACGGTGGGAATTGAATATTCATGTTGGTTCTGGTATTTTCTTCTTTTCGTATGTAGTATTTTGTGTCATTCGTTTTCGTGTTGGATTACAGTGTATCAACTATCGAGACGTTTTTAGAAAGCGATAAATAGAAATTTATGAAAGGAATAAAATTGATGTGTAAAAGTGTAAAGTGGTCTCATGTCAAGATGTCAAGGAAGAAGAATCTTTCTTCTGGTTATTAATAGCATTCTTCTGATCATCAGAATTTGAGTTTGGTCTCCAATCCAATCTCACAATTAGTATATTGGTCGGTCACGAGGATTATTGTTAGAAGTTGAGACTGGGGTCAGATTTACACTTTTAAAAGGTACATCCGTACACTTTTGAAAATTAGGTACTATCCTACTTTTAGTATGTATAGAATGTATGACCCCCACGGCGGAGCGGAGTGAGTCAGCGGTTAATTAGCAGTTCATATGTCCCCGACCCCTTACCCCTGACCCAGTGCACCACTGTGACGCAATGTTCACCAGAGGGGGGCAAACCCTAACGGTTCAACAGAGGGGGCATATGGTTCTTCACCAGAGCAAGCACGGCCCTAACCAAGTTGACTCATCTTAATGTGTTAGGTTTGCCATATAGGGTGGAGGTCGGGCGCAGTGGACATGCTAGTGGCCGAGCAAATGAGGCCACAGGTTCGAGTTGTAGGTATGATCATACCTTTCGCGGGTATTATTGTGTTTGAAAAGTGTATGGCAAAAATGTAGGAATGTACCAAAAAAGTGTGAGATTGACCCGGTACCTACCGGTACAAGTTGAGGTTTGTTTTTACACGAAAATGGATTCCACTTTCGTTGAGAAATTAAAAGAACGAAAATGAATCACCTGTAAGGTTACAGGATTTTAGGGATATTAGCCAATCACAATCCTCCCTCATTTTCATTTTCGTTTTCGTTTTCGTTCTATGAACGGCCTAAGCCGGAAGTCGTCGTGAAAATACGGAGTAAATCTTACGGGACCCTTCCGAATCAGCTTTTTTACTGCGCGCAACCAGCTGGCAACCAAGCAGTTTAGTACCACTCTTGCTTTTTACACACTGGTTACTGGACCCTGAATAAGAAGTACAAAGTACTTTGTAGATTTAATCGTGTTTCGCCAGAATATTACTAAACAGACTAACCCATTCTCAACGGACAGGGTCAAACTGACTCAACGGACAGATAACCGCTAAGTCGTAGTAGAGCATCGCGTGTTATGAGAACCACCAAGTAACCATGAACTTACCAGAAAGCTACCTGAAAGCTACCAGGATCATGGTAGCTTTATGGTAGATTTCTGGTAGATTTCTGGTAGCTTTCTGGTAGTGTTCTACGAGGAGCTCCTAACAGTATGTAGCCCTCCTACTAGCAAACTCAAAACCCTCGCATCCTCAACAAAACAAGACACTCAGCTCCCAGCAAACAAGAATGGTAACAGAAGAGACCATTGAGCAAGTCGCAAGAGAAGTCCTTCGATGGCCGGAAAGGCGCAAATGGAATTCCAGAGACGTCATTAGGAGATTTAAAGCGTGTTTCGGAGCATCCGGTACCATAGTGGCAGATGTTTGGAATAGGATTGTAGATCGAGGACCTATAGAATCCGGTGGAGAACCAAAGCATTTGTTGTGGGCTCTTATTCACCTGAAGGTGTATTTGACTGTGGTGATCCACTGTTCTATTACCGGATGGCCCTCTGCCAAGACCTTTTCCAAGCGGGCTTGGTACTTTATTGAGCGGATTGCGGATCTGAAGGATGATGTGATCTGTCTTGGCAACAGATTTGATGGTCTGAATGGAATCGCAACAACAAACTGTTTCATAAGTGTAGATGGAACTGACTGTCCTGCCTATGAGCCATGGCCTTTCTCCCGGCAGATGTAGTCGCACAAACTGAATGGACCCGGTATTAAGTACGAAGTTGGAGTCTGCTTGAAGACAGGATGGATTGTTTGGATCAATGGACCATTTGTTGGAAGTGCAAATGATGCAACAATATTCAAAGAAGGATTGAGTACACTACTGCACAATGACGAAGGTGTAGAGGTTGATTGGGGCTACAAGGGGGATGATAAGATGAAGCTTCCAGATATGGGGATGACAAGTAAACAAAGGAAGATGAAAGCAAATGCCAGAGCACAACATGAAACAGTAAACGGTAGATTGAAGATATTCAATGTTCTTACCACTCACTTCCGACACATGAAACCAAATAGGCAAGGAATGATGCAGAAGCATGGAATGTGTTTCAATGCTGTTGCTGTAATTACACAGCTCAAGTTTGCAAGTGGGGAGACCACCTTCGACGATGGACTTGAATATGATGTAAACTACTTCTAAGCCTCAATAAAATAGTATACTTCCTCTCTAGCAAGAAAAAAACTACTGCACCAATTTCTATTAACATTACTAACACACCTATCTCTCCAACTCTTCCAACCGGAGTTGTTCTTGAGGTGCAAAAAAGGCGCCTGCCCCTTCGGGTTCCGGTTCGGGTTCAATTTCGATTGCAATTTTGATTGCGATTTTGCTTTGACTAGTACAGTACTACTACTAGTGTTAATAGAAATAGGTAGCTACTACGGTACTACTAGTTTTACTTCTTGCTAGAGAGAATGTCTGCTATTTTGTGAAGGATAGAACGTTTATTCTTCTTGCTTGTGTTCCCACTGAAACAAATACTTTTGAAGATCATCTAGATGGGATTTTGCTTCAAGGAAGGTCTTGATTGGATTGATTCCAGAAGAAGCTATTGAGGAATCAGTTGAATCGAAGGAGGAACTGGTGGTGCTGGCATCGCTGGCACCTACTACTACTAGTAGTCATTCATCGCAAGTCATAGTACTAGGATTAGGCTGAGGAGAAGTGACAGCAGCGGCAGCAGAAGTGTTAGTTTTTGCCCTCCTGCTACTAGTACTAATAGTGACATTATCTGCCAGAGGTCTCGTCCGCTGCTGCTGCTGCTGCTGCTGCTGTCGGAGTAGCTCCTGGAGCCTCTGCTGTTGCGCAAACTTTGCTTTAAGCCTCTGCTGTTGCGCAAGCTGCGCTTGGAGCTGCTGCTGCACTTGCTGGTGAAACTTACTAAATCAAATGGTAGATTGCTTGATTGCAACAGGAGATGTAAATGGCTTTTTTTCTTCATTCTTTTCTAGGAATAAGATCTGGAGGATAGTGCCTCTGTTACCATTTGCATCCACTGGACATTCAAAGACCTCTGCCTTGTACTTGTCTTGAGATTGGTCCATTGGCTTTATGAATCAAAACAAGCCTTCCGAATAAACATAGCCATCATCGTCTTCCAAGTTCTTTGAGTTTTTCCCCATAGCGGTGTACACTTGGTGACCTTCTGGATAATTTTCAATCGTGTTGCCATTCTGATCTGTACGAGTATCCAATCCAGTCATAAACAGAGCATTTTGCATGAAAACAGGCCACTTGAGCTTGATTTTCAATGTCTGACAATCTACCCAATTCAAAGAATAGTCGGTTTCCTTGGTTCCACTATGAAGAAGCATCCTCATCAAACAGAATCCATTCAAGATCTTGAGGTTGTGATCCCATACCTCCCATCGACCAGAGAGCATTGGATATGGCAAGGATCCTGTAATCGTTTGAACAGGTCCACTGATGGAGAGCCTCTTGAGATTGGAACTGATATCCGGGCTCAAAGGGCTCAGAGGTTCTGATATTTGAATCAACTTCTTTGGCATGTCTTCTTGTTCTTGTTCTTGATACGATGATGTGTCTGAAGATGATTCTGTGTCTGAATCCTCTGGTGAAGGCTTGTTGCCTAAGATTGATGAACAACAATCTCGGTGTTGTTGTAAAGGGTCAAATAGCTTGATTCCTCTCTTTTGTAGATCCTGTGCGAGGGTGGCCATAGCCTACTCAAAATGTGAGAGGTGATTCCGAACAGCCCAAACAATACCAAACAGCAGGAGGGGGATTCTTACCTTACCAATCTTTGCTCAGCTTGATTCTTTGATGTTTTGCCGGATGTAGTTAGAGCTCCTATACTTCCAGATTGAGCCTGGCTTCGTCTTCTTCTTCTTCTTCTTGTTCTTGATAGTACGATGATGCATCTGAAGATGATTCTGCGTCTGAATCTTCTGGCGAAGAAGGCTTGTTTCCTAAGATTGATGAGCAACGGTCTTGGTGTTGTTGTAAAGGGTCAAATAGCTTGATTCCTCTCTTTTGCAGATCCTGTGGGAGGGTGGCCATAGCCTAGTAATTGAAACGTGAGAGGTGATTCCAAACAGCCCAAACAATACCAAACAGCAGGAGGGGGATTCTTACCTTTCCAATCTTTGCCCAGCTTGATTCTTTGATGTTTTGCCGGATGTAGTTAGAGCTCCTATACTTCCAGATTGAGCCTGGCTTCTCAGTTGGCGACCAACCCTCTTCCCCCTCAGTATTCAAATGAAGCCAGAAGTTAAAACAAGCAAGGCGCTTCGAAAGTTCTAGACGGTTGTATACAATCTCTGGATGCTTCTCTTGGTCTAATTGCTTTGATCCTCCTCTCTTTCCAGCATTTCTTGCCATCATCGGGGGGAAGAAAGAAGAAAAAATGATTTGCTGCCGGCTGTGACAATTCCAAAATGTGGGGAGTGAACAGGGAGTTAGTTGCAGCAGAGCTCACACGTAAACCAAAGACATCAAAAATTTAATCCCAGATGGTTCCGGGACCAGAATAAATTTGAAAAGAGCTCGTGGCCGGCTACCAGAAAGCTACCAGAAAGCTACCAGAAAGTTACCAGAAATCTACCAGAAAGCTACCAGAATTCTGGTAGCAATTCTGGTAACTTTCTGGTAGCTTTCTGGTAGCCTTCTGGTGAGTACGAGGTCCATAAAAAACTGCCCAGGAACACGATTCAATTTCGCGACCGTTGAGAAGTGGCATGCATGTAACAATGACAATTAAATAATATAATATCATACAGAACCAATATTGAATCTATCGAAGCTCGCCAGCAGGGTTGCTGACTGAGAACTTTTCATTCAGTCAGTCGTGTTTCAGCATTGTACTAACTATTCACCAAAAATCACGCGCGCGGGGGGTAAAAAAGCTGATTCGGAAGGGTCCGGAGTACGACTTACGATATCACTGCCGTTCCTACCGTACGGTACATACCGATCGTAATTACCGATAATATCTGCTAAACAAGTACGGAATAAGATCTTACCAGTACTGAATATCATTACGAGTATCCAAGGACGTACCGGTAATGAGGCCCCAGAAATCCGAAAACGTCAAACGGTGACAACACCTATCAGGTTGAATAAAATAAAATACTTGTACTTCGTAATAATCTCAACTTACAGTTCGTATTATTTTCAATATTCAACATTGCGCTGGGCCGGGCCCTGTGGACACTACGATACTCATACTCTGTCATTGTCAATCTAAGAATAAAGGCAATTTCTCGGTTTGTCGTAGTGACCGAAACCAATTTGAATGATACCATGAGGAACAAAGATTTATCCCGACATCGCCGTTGTAGTCAGCCCTTGTGCACTCAAAAATCTCTCAGAGTTTTTGTTTTGACTTTATTTTGGCTGAGTATTACTACGTGTACACAAATCGTAAGGGGCAGATCCTTTTGGAGGATACCAAAATCGAAATCATTTTGGAATCCATTGTGCGGTACCAACGAACGCGTTGTCATCAATGCAGATGCTCGTGAAGACGAAAACGATGAACGTGTCAAAAAATCTTGCCGCCGGCGACAAACATATCTATTCTCAGGGGGAAATACAGGCAATAGCGTGGCAGCCGAACAAGTCTCAGTTCGCCGAGGACATCATGATAACGAAATAAACCAGTGTTCGTTGGTAAGTATCAAAAAAGGGAGCAATAATCTCTGTACTGGGGAAGATTGCAGTGTATACTCCATTGAAAATGTCAACAGAAATATCCCAACTCCGTGGCCAATAAATGTCATCAAGGAAAGATGGAACAGAAGGCATGACTCGTCTTATAGTGACAAAACATTGTCATCGAATTCCAGCGATCGCAGGCCAAACCCCACTTCATCATATCCAAGCATGGGAGTACTCTTTTTTGCGTATACAAAACAACAAGCACGAATCAGAATCCGACAAATGTCCGAGGTGGCGTCACAAGTGTGGTATAACTTACCACCGTCCGCACCACCATTGATTCTGTTAGCCAGTATCCCTCGAAAAGTAAAGGTGGCAGAGGGGAGGACCTTGGTTGACGCAACGTCAAACGATGGGTTCCGACGCATCATTCCGCTTTTCTCGGACCCTTTCGCTCGGTCTCTTGCGCTCGCCGGACTAGGGGTTGCTGTTTTGTCGTGGAGCAATCAAGAACTACAGCGAAAAAGAAAACTCTCACCATTGGCACTACCAGCTATGAACACCCTCCACGGAGAAGGTGGGAAAGTCCGTGTCTCGAAAGTGTTTTTGCCACCGTTCTTGCCCGAAGACGTCCACGAGCCCGAAATCGATGCGTTACTTACCAATGCCTTCGGGGATAAAATGGCCGCAGATCGATTCACAAGTGAAATTGTTGACAACGAAGAGAACATCCTTTCGAGAGTTTCTCCGAAAATTCGAAAACATCTTAGCGGTATTTATGAGACTACAACAACGACACCGAGGCGCTTTTTGAAAGGTTACTATAGTGATTGGTTACAAGGACGTGCTACTCGAAAGCGGGAAGTAGCTAAGATTCGTCGAAAGCGTGTATATGATGAGTTGGTGGCTCTTCAGGCCCTGAAGAAGCGACAATCGGCATCGAAAATCGAAGCCAAAAACGAGACTGAATCTTCTGAAATGGGATTCGCTCTTATCACAGGCGCATCTCGTGGGATCGGTCGTGCCATCGCGGTTGAGTTAGCTCGGTGGGAAATACCATTGGTTCTAGTAGCACGAGATGTTGATAAATTGACACGACTTGCGTCTGATTTAGAGGCTTGTTATGGGGTTAAATGCTGTGTTCTGGGCGCAGACTTGACACAAGTAAATTCTGCTGAGAGAATCAAGCAAGCAACCGATGACGCAGGAATATCCGTAGATATCCTGATCAATAATGCCGGTGTAGCATCGGAAGGACTAGCAGTTGATGCGAAAACTTCGAATATCGAGCGCATGGTAATTCTAAATTCCTTAACGTACGCAAAGCTAAGTGCATTATATGGTAAGGAAATGAAGAAGAGACGAAGGGGCCGGATACTCATGATGTCATCGATGGCAGGGCTTTGCAATGGTGCTCCAAATACCGCTATATATGGTGCATGTAAAGCATTCGGTAAATCTTTGGCACTTTCTATGGCCAGAGAGATGGAAACATACGGCGTTGGCGTCACGTGCCTGATGCCAGGAGCAGTATTTGATACTGATTTTCGTAATAACAGTGGAACACGCAAAGCACTCGTCTGGTATTTGCCGTTTTATCCAAAGTCGCCGGATAGTGTTGCCCACCAGGTAAGTTGAGAAAACTGAACACGAGTGTTGTCGTGGTCGTAGACTCAGTGTACAATTGGATGCTTTGCTGACCGCTTCAAAATTTGAATCGCGAATTATCATCCAAAAGGGTGTTATTTCGCTTTTAGACGGTGATACACGGTCAATTCCTGGTTGGCAAAATCGGGCTTTTGCAAATATAGTTCGGCCTATCATTCCCCAGCGGGTAGAAATCATGATGGTGCAACTTGCCTTTAGTCCTCTCCGAATCCCAAGCATTAAAAATTTGTGGCGACGTGACGATAGCGAGACAGAGAAAAGTTCAGTAATTGATTCATCTTCTCCTCATTCATCCTCACCTACTGAAAGCTCTCCGTGGCTTTCATTAAAACCACGATACAGTATACAGCCTCCCCCTCGATTTCTGAAGCTTCCAGAGGAGGAATCGACAGAAATGCATACTCATCACAAAGAATTATACGACGTGGATCTCGAGCAAGAAGAGCCATCCTCATTGGCACGAATGAGGGGCAATGAGGCAAATTCTACGAACGAAGAGATGCATACGAAAAATATTGAGGTTGCAGATGAAGAAGTCATTTATCAATCTGATGCTACTTCGAAGCCTCCGAATCAACACGACCCCACAAAGAGGAACGAAACCACATATAAAGACGAATCACATTCTATTGAAAGGTATCCTGAGCTATCTGAAAATCACGAGAAAGGGCGACATGAAAATTCAAATATACGTGAGAATGATCAGAACAGCGAAATTAAGGAGCAGGCAAGATCGCCTAGAGGAGAAAAAAGAAATACAGTTTTCATCGATAGAACAGCCTCTCCTAAACGGCAACATATTCAAGAGTCTCCCAGAGCAGAAATACCAAGTACTGCCCAAAAACGCAGGGAAGAGAAGACAACGGAAGGCATTGGAATCGAAAGTGTGCAAAGGTCACACACGCCACAATGGTTTGATTATCAATGTGATGACGATGACACATTTTCTACCAGACTAGGACCAATCAGCATGAAGGAAAGCGGAGAATTGATGCTATCCAAACAATGTAGCAAAAACCAACAAGGAACATCGATCATCTTTGTATAACAATATTTTAGACAAAAAGGAATGTACGTATCGTTCTGCCTGCGAAACTGTCGTTCCTATTATCTATTATTTTCTTGGAACTCCGTACACGGCAGATATCTAGGTCAAAGACGTGCTGGTATTGCATGCCGTGAAATGATAACCAGTATGTTCATGTTGACATCTGCACACGCCTGAGGTTATTATTACTGGAATGAATTAATAAAACGAATTATTTTACAGAAGTCAGCGTAGGTTTAGTACTGGACTTTTATTTTAGTACCGCGAGACACCACTTATTTTATTTTACACAAGTCAGCGTAGGTTTTGTACTGGACACCACTTATTTTAGTAGACTAGTACCGCACCTCTTCTTCTATCCAACGGACCAAACCTGAACCCGAACCCAAAGAGTGTTCTCCACTTTAGTTTTTAATATCAATATGAAGAACTGGAGGTCGAACATAAATTAAGACAGTCCTACCTGCTCACCGGCCGAGGTGAATCTGAAAACTTTTTCTAAAATGATTTCTGTTCTTCGATACTCAACTAAACATGATGCGTTCTTCAATACTCAATGAAATGGGATCCATTTCCATGATCGGTTGGATTTGGTTGGAGTGATTTGCAAAAGGAAGAAATTCTAATTTCGAAAATAAAAAGCACGTGATTTCACTACGTAACACCACGCGATATTACTAGATAATAAGTGATTCCACTTCATTTCTACTTTTGCACTACGTGCTCATAATTTCAAATTTGGAACAAAGCTCTGCATCTTTTTGGCTCTGTAAACTTTGCTAAGCCACATAATCTTGGAATCGAATCGACCATGGCATTCGTCCTCCACCAATCTAAACTGATGCTAAGCAAAACAATCTCCAAATTGTCGAATCGAATCAACCATGGGATTCGTCTGAACAATCAACAATCGACTCGCTCTCCTCTCCAATCAACAATCGGCTTGCTCTCCTCTCCAATCAACACTCAACTCTCCTCTCCAATCAAATTGACTCTTCTCCAATTGAATCAACTTCTCCTCTCCAATCCGCGACTCTCCCCCTCTCTAATGGATTCGACTCTCCTCTCCAATTGAATGACTCCTCCTCTCCTCTCCTCTCCAATTGAATTGGCTCCTCCTCTCCTCTCCAATCAAATCGGCTCCTCTCCAATTGAATCAACTCCTCCTCTCCTCTCCTCTCCAATCGAATCGACTCCTCCTCTCCAATCGGCGGCTCTCCTCTCCTGTCCAATCGAATCGACTCCTCTCCAATCCGCGGCTCTCCTGTCCAATCAAATCTCCTCTCCAATCGACAATCAACAATGGGAAACCAATCAACAATCTACACGTCGTCAAACCGTTTGCAAAGCGGGGATGGGCCACGAATCGATTGTCGATTGGTTGGTGGTAGATGGAATAACAAGTCGAAATGACTTAGCCTTCCAGACATGGTTGTGGAGTGACATCCGTGTGGTCTTTGCCTGCTTCATTAAGGCATCACCTTCCTCCAGAAGTGCCTCTGAGGATTTGCCAGAATGAACTCTCCCCTTGATGAATTCTATAATATACTTGAGTTGCGAGAACTGCTTCTGCTCGGCCGCGCTATAATCCTCCATCAATTGCCAAATGTCTTTTCAAGCTCTTCAATCTCTCCAAGGAAGTCATCTTCTTTGAAGTCGTCAAGTCCAAACCACTCCTTCCACATTGAGGACATCACGGAATGCTGTTGGATCAAGGTTTTTCTTGGAAGAAGGTTAGTACCTCGTGCCCCGGCGATTGTTGTTGTTGCTTCTGCTTCTGTTGTGAGACGAAAGGCAGCCATGTGCTGCAGGTAATGGTGTATTTGTCTGTTGATGGCATCTTGTTTCTGTTCAAATTTGCTAACCTTATCCTCTATCTGTGTAACGTCGTTTGAAACATTATGGACTTCCGTATGAATGTTGTGAAGTTGGTCCCAAAACCCCGGAAGCGCCACGTCCATACTTCGTTGGATTGTGGTAGTACCTCCTCTCTCCTTGTCAAATATCGCTCCCATAATCTTTTTGGCAACTTGTGCTTGATAAGTGTGGAACAATTTGGAGTTGAAAACCGGCAAGGAGAAGAGGCAATTCTGTCTCCCGTTGTGTATCAAGACCGCGGCATCCTACAGTATGACACACTGCAAATTCAACAGGATCTCAAAGAATGCTTGAGCAGTCGGCTTCTTGCAGACATTCGCGATCGTGTCCGTCGCCTTGTCAAGGAACGGGAAAACTTGACGATAAAGCTCTAGAGGTGGGTTGATGGTACCTCAGGGCAAGAAGAAGCTGCCTTTCTCTTGCGCACGTCCAGCCAAGACCCGCATAGCCTTCAGTGGGAGTTTTGAGGAATACCGATCTTCTCTGACATCAAGGTTCCAATTTTCGATCATCTTGATGTATTGCCGATCCACCTCTTGCATCTCCAATGCAACTGCACCTGATCCGCAGCCAAGGTGAACGAAATGCTTTGATGCGACGCCCAAGGCCTTGCATGGTTTTTGCATGGTTTTTGCATAGGCTTGGTCTGTTATCAGGCGGTGGTTCTGTGAGTGATTACAATCAGTGAGTAATTTGACTATGAACCATGATACGTTATCTGCAAAGTTGTATCGCAAAAGCCTTCTGCTTGCATGGAATTGTGTCATTATGTAGAAGCCCAATGCACCAATGGGACACATGTTAATGTTGCGGTGCCTGATCACACGGCTGTACAAAGTTCGCTGACCATTTGTTTTCCCTGTCATGATTTGCATGATAAATATCAGGCAGGAGTGTACGCCTTCATCAGCTTTGATGATGATGCACAGATTCGACAATGTGCATTTAAATAAGGACTCCCTGCACAGAACACCACAATGGGTCATAAGGAAACAGAATCAGTTGCTCTGTTGTCGGTGAAAAATACGGACTGTTGTCGGCATCAAATTCGATCAAAAAAGCCAACAAGAAGATCACGACGACAGAGGTGCAAAATACGAGATGCAAATATTTTGATGATCGAGCCTTAGAATCAAACGCACCTGCACTACTTGCAAATCCCTAAGTGGTAAAAATGATATCACTAAGGACTACAAACAAAAGAGGTTAATTGGTTAGAAACAAAACATCTCTAAAGACCTGACCAATAAGTGAACACTTGGAATCATTAAGTATATTCAAAGAAATATACTTGATATCCCGTGAGGAAACTACTTATTCCAATCAAGAAATCAATACCGATTCCGAATGGGCCTCATTTATCTACCTACTCTACGAACAAGCATATGGCCCATTGAACAAAACACTTAACCTCGTAAATGACTGATACCATCAAATGACCAATACAGTAAGGCCAACACGACACTGACACAGAAACAGCAGCAAAAGTATCGGTACAAGAATGGTAGCAACAAATAACCGGGGAAGATCTCTACCATGCAAAATACAGAGAGCCCCGATACGGTGAAATACACAGTAAAATAAGAGCGTCTCTCTGAGCTCACATCTCTTTAAATTTTAACATCATATACCTTTTGGTCAATTTTTAGAGTAACAACAGGTTATGAGCCCTCTATCTCCGCCGCTCAAGGCAGCGATGTGGTAGTTATGTTTGTTACAATGATTATAGAACAAGAAAGTCTTGATTCGCTCGATGCTTGTCACCGTCATGTAGGGGGACAATGTGTGATCGATTTTCTCGTCTTGTCACATCATCTTGATCCGTTTCTTTCTTAATTGGACAACACAGAGCAACTGTGTAACCCTGTCAGTACGAAGGTGTTCCTTTGTAAGAGTGTTGGCATTCTGACTCCTCTGATGCCGCAATATTTTGAGGATGGAAAAGAAGTATTGATTCACTGTATCATAACCTACAGGGTCTGACTCCAGCATCGGCTAACAAGAAGCCCCAGCATGATTGCTGTTGTATTTTGCCATCACGGTGTGGTAGTTGGCGACGTTGAAAATTTGTGTTTGCGATTGATACTTCTTACGGCCTCTTGTCCTTCGTGCGCGATAGGCCTGATAGAAAAGGAAGCCAAAGACTTTTTCTTCAGTTACTATTTGAGTAGAGTAACCACTGGAAGAAAACACTCTTGTGCAATACTGAAGGAATTCTTCCCCTTTTCAACCCTAGTAGGCAAGTTGAGTATTAATTGGAATACCATCATTGTCATTATGTTGGACTTGCTGTGCTGCTTTGGCAAATATTCCACTTGTGTAAGACATTTTGCTTGCTGGAGACCAAGGGGGGTGTTTCGTTGAGGATAGTGGTGTAATTTTGGGTGGATATTGTAAGTGTTTTGGTTGTTTTGTCGTTGTTTTTGTCGTTTTGTCATTTCGACGTTTTCGACGTTTTTTGTGTCTTTATGTCTTTGTTTGGTTTGTTGGAATGAAAGTGTATGTGTTTGCTGTGTTTGCCGGTCGGCTTATCCGGGCGACCTAGCCTTCTGAAAACTGATTGGCTGAAGAATAATTATATGTTCGTGTCACATGTTCGCTTTCCTGCTGTGTTCGCGTTCCTATTATGTGCTTCATCTCATTGGTTGGAATTGCGTACATGGTTGAATTTCATTGGTTGGAATTTCTAAAATGGTTGAATTTCATTGGTTGGAATTGCTGAAAGTGGTTATTCGACCAAGGAGGAAATTACAGTCGTCAAACTGTGCACAATCCTACAGACCGAGGTCTGACTGTTCTCTGACTTCGTATTCCAATCTCTTATTATTATTTCTATTCATAATTACGAATTTAAGAAATACTCCCAGTACTTGTACTTTATGTACGGTACGAGTAGTAAGATAGTAAGACTCGTACCTTCTTGGTAAAATTTTCCCTGATACGATTCGTCACGAGACGCAGGACACAGGGCCTAGAAGACAATTTCGGCTTTTCCACACCGAAAGCATCAGGACTAAGGCAACGGGAATACGAATGATGAGCTTCCCTCTTCGATCAATGGAAAGATGATCCTTTACAGCTTGACCAAAACAGCTCTCAGTACCACGTCGTTCATACTTCTGTGGCTGCTAGATAAGGCGTCACCCTTTCGTTACAACCGAAGCTGGAGCGGTTTTCTTCAGGTCCGACAATCCCTCCACAATGAACACTTCCACCTGTCCAACCGAAAGTATGCACTTCCGACGGTGACTGATTATGTCTCTTATGATAAATGCGAATACCAATGGGCAGTAGAAGGCATAAGCAACAATTCTGTATTCTGTCCAAGTCAACCTTATTATGTTTTCCGTCCATCCCAACCTGTGCGCAGTGAATATTGGCATGAGCTATGCCCTCCTTCCCAGAAAATGCCAGTAATGCTTCCCCCATTCATCTTGACCCCATTTTCTAGTATTCGGTCCAATGCTGAAAGAACGCCGATATTGAATTCTCTGGATATTTCCATAACATGGATGCCGAACGAAAATCCACAAGATGTCGCAAGAAGTGCAATACAGGAGTGTCTCTCTAACGGCATTTTGGATAGAGGTAAAAAACGAATCGATTGCAAAGAGAAGTTTGTTGCATCTCTCGAAGAGAACCTTGCGGAGTCTTTGTGTGCCTATCGGAACTTCTGCCAAACACACATGCTCAAAAAACGATCGGTTGTTTCCGAATGTGATAGCGACGGAGATTGCAAGGGTTGTTCAACCACGGGTCTACTGAGTCAAAAACTTAAGTGTCGAATCGTAGCAACCAGAGGGCATTCAGGCGCCAAGTGCCCGCAATTCCATATAGACAATGTCCCATGTAGATGGATACAAACGATGTTAGGACCAGGAGTTGAGCTAGTAAATACACCAGGAGCTGAGGATGATAGTTGCGACGTAATACGCTGGGATGCATTCAGTAACTCACCTGCTCGTGATGACAACGGCAACAAGGAAGACAATGATGATGGCGACATCATATCATGGAGCGTAAAGGATCGAAATCAGATGCTGGTCGACTCGAGCCGAGCCGATATATACCAGACTAAGCCGGGAGAAGCGATCATAATTCCAGGGAGTAGTTGGGATGAATTCTCCGTCTCATCTACATCTGATTCCACCAAACCAGTAGTTCACAAATCCCCTGAACTACGAAACAACGACCAGTGTCGTGTCCTAATCACGCAGGATGTTGTTTTTGAGTGATGATGGAAACCAAGCAAGTCTGTAGCAGAGTCGTTGTTGAACTTGTACTACGGCCAAGCTACATCAAATATGTCGAAGTCACACCATGCAATGAACTCTTTGTATATTTCATTGGAAAGCCTTAGAGCAAAGGTGACTTCGGATATTTTTATACTCTTCTGATAAGGATCCCTCTTACTGCTGAACCATATGTGACAAAATTCTGCTCGGTTGCGTACAGAAGACGATTTTCTAATTCTGCTGAAACAAAAAGACTTCTCTCGATTGGTCAAGAGAAACCTTATTGAGGACGATGTCTGTTGCTTCTCGCTGAGTCATTAAGGTTCTCACCAACAGTTGTAAACAATCATTGTGCGAGCCTGCGTCACAAGACTAGTGGCATTTTGAGTTTGTTCGAAATATCGATTATGATGCAACAAGAGCTACGCTCTAGTTACTTATATCGTGCGGCTCAAACAATGTCGTATAGAAGAGAGCGACAGTCTGAAATAGATGTCCTCATCAAAAAACGATAACAAAGAAAAAAGGCTTAGTACATAAGACCATGCAAGCATATTGTTATTGATACAGTAGTACAATGGTCTCCTTGTTAATGTACTGTCATGGAATTTCAGGCAGCTGCACCACTTTTGGTGAAGTCTGGACCCCCTCTCCTTCTATGTTTATGTAAACATTAGCAGATACCTAGTAGCATGCTCAAGCTAAGAGGGGTTTGAAAGGGCCTCGATGGACTAACAGGAGCGGCTTTTCGAATACCGGTGCCGGTCATCTTACTGGCATTCATACCCGTACGTAATTATGGCACAGGTAATTTTCGTATGCCTCTAAGTGAAGGTAGTAATACAACGTGTAGATTTGTATGGTTGAAATTGAATTCATTGAAGATTGTGGGGACTAAGCATTGAACTGTTGGAAACAAGTTCTCGCGCATGTAAAACTAAGATATGCATTTCATCCATTCTTCAAGAATATTGAAGTGTCGGCTGGCTTGCTATTTTGACTAACACCAGAATTTGGAGGAGTTCTGGTTTTGTTGAATTGTGAGAATTCAATTGTATGGGGTTGAATACCACACTCTTTTTCTTCTCGTAAAAGTCTCAACCGGTTGCTCAGAATTTTTATGTTTGCACGCAACCATGATTCACTAGTTAGTGAAAATTTGAATTTGCATGATATGGTTTGATGTCCCAAATATTCATCTCTTGAACAATATGTTGATTTAAGGGGAAGGAAACTGTTCCATTCGTATGAATCTGTTGGATCGTGTGCGGGCCTTTGCTACGTGCTTTGAAAGTAGATGAACTTTGTTTACCATTAAAGATTATTACT
This sequence comes from Pseudo-nitzschia multiseries, assembly GCA_037355745.1. Lineage (NCBI taxonomy): Eukaryota > Bacillariophyta > Bacillariophyceae > Bacillariales > Bacillariaceae > Pseudo-nitzschia > Pseudo-nitzschia multiseries. The sequence continues at coordinate 10,521,705 of CM074789.1, forward strand.
TGGTTTCCAGCTTAATATTCATCCAACCTTCTGTGGCTGTTTTCTTTCATAGCATTCTTGTCAATTTGAGCTTGTCTTTTGATTCTTGCCATCGTAAGATCTGTAATAACTGGAATGGGAAGGAACATGCCACGATGAAAGACAAGGAAACCATGTGTCATTCCAAATGTTTTGTGGATTGTTGACCTGACTGCAAACTGAGCTGATGCAAAAATACTATAGATGATGTCGGTTGCTTGCTGAAGCATTTGAAGAGAGTTGGTGTTGAGTTTGGTTTGCATTGCTGATTTGATTGTATCATGTACTCTTTAAAGCACCACGTTGGCTTATGGATTGCAAACTGAACAAACCTTGGCTTTGATTCCAACGTTGTCAAGATGAAGCCTGAATTTGTTGCTCATAAAATTTGTTCCTTGATCAACAATACTACAGGTTTTGGATATCTGGAGAGCCATCCATTGTCAAAAAATGGACAGCCATGAGGCTTGTTGGGTTGACTTGTAGTGCCCAAATGATTTCAGGAGGTTGGTGATAATGTCCATGATGGTGAAATAATTGAGTTTGATTGTTTTTTGGCCGGGGATCTTGATTTTCCAAGGGCCAATTCCATTGGTTGCAATCGTATTGCAGGGAACGTATTGGTGTGTTTTGTTGACTAGGTGGCTGTGACTTTGGGGGCTATTCTTGTACTGTTGACATGCATGCAGGATTTGCAAAAGGTGTTGACTTGGTCTTTGAGATTTGGCGCATACACAAATTGGTTGATGGTTTGGTCAAGTGTTTCAGCGCCAGTGTTTCCAAGGATATGGTGGTAATATTTGATTGTGGCTTGGACTCAGTTTGGAGGGAGTACTATTTTCTTTTGACCGTTGGATTCAACAATTTGCAATTGGTACCATTGAAATTCTCAGTCCTATAATTTGGGTTTGTGGAAATATCAGCAGTGGCAGCTTGGTTGGCGGATAGTTGGGTGAAGGCTAACAGATACACTGGAATATCTTCTGGATAGTTGATAAATAAGTCCGAAAGATCAAAATTGTTGGTGGCAATTTTGGATTTGGAGTCGAGTTTGTCCGGGGCTGGAGTCAAAGGTTCCTTCCTTTCCTCTGGGGATTGCTTAATGGGAAACCTTGAGAGATCATCGGCAATCACATTGTCTTTGCCTTTGATGTATTTGAATACGGGGGGAATTGTTCAAGAAGCATTCTCCAAGTCAGAATTCTGTGACTTGTCAGGTTTTGTCAGGTAAGAATGATGTGGTCAGTCCAAGCAATAAGTTTGGCTCCCAAAGAATGAGTTGGAATTCTTTGAAAACTTCAATGATACACAATTTGTCAACCATAAAACTTCAATGATACACAATTTGTCAACCATTGGGTATTTCCGTTGGACTACATTCAATTTTTTGGAGAAGCAAAGAATGATCTTGTTTTCTTGGATGATGCCAGCTCCAAGTTGATAATCTGAAGCATTGATATAGATGTGGAAGGGCTTGTTTGGATGTGGAAAAGCAACAAGGATATTCTGTGCAATAAGAGCTTTGGCTTTGTTGAAGGCTTGGATTAACTCTGGAGTTGGTTGGAGTTTTCCGTTGGATTGGCCGGAGAGGGTGGTGAGCGGAGCAAGGACTTCAGCACATTTTGGATAGAAGCTGTGATAGAACTTAATCATCCCAACAAAGGATCAAAGATGGAAGATTGTTGAGGGAAAAGCCAGTTTCAGGATGAGTTCAATCTTCTTTGGGTTTGGACAAATACCATCTCTGGGGATGATGTGGCTGAGCCATGGTGCCTGGGATTGGAACCAATGACATTCTTTGGGCGGTTTGACAGCAAAGTTGTGTACCTTGAGGAGGGACAGAACTTCTGAGACAGATTTGCAATGTGAATCTAGTGTGTTGGAGAAGATTTGAATATCATTGATGTACACTTCAATATCTTTCAGGTGGAGCAGCATCTGTTCCATACAGCTTTGGGCCCAACTTGGAGAGTTGAGGAAGCCCATTGGAAACCGGTTAAGCCAGAATTTCCCAAAGGCAGTAACCAGAACACAGAGCCATGTGGAGCCTTCATGCAGCTTGAAGATGTGGAATTGCATGCTGAGATCAATGAGAGTGACGTATTTGAATCTGTGTGTACGATGGAAGATGTCTTGGATCTTGGGCAGAGGATAATGGAGTTTTTTTGTGACCTTTTTGAGCTCCCTAAAGTCACTAATGAGGCAACAGGAGCCATCTGCTTTGGTAACTACAAAGGCTGACATTCCCCATTCTGTTGCATAGCAGTGCTCAAGGATTCCAAGTTTTACTTGTCTGTTGATTTCTTTCTTGACAGCTTCTTGTTGGTGAAGAGGAATTGGATAAGGTTGTTTGTGTTTGATGTGATATGGGTTTGCACCTTAGTACTGGAGAACAATGTGGAACTCTTGATTAGAGAAAATACCCAATTTCTTGTCATCGAGGCCTTCAAAAAGTTCTTTATGGTTGGTAAGAATCTTGAGGAGGCAGGATTTTTCATGATTGGAGAGGTGTTCTTGTTCTGATACTAACTTGTGCAGATTTATTTTCCCATATTTGGTTGATCCATCTACATAGGCTTGTTGGGACGGTTTGTTGATGGAACTCTCGGCAACAGCGTGAAGTTCTGAGGACATAACCTTGCAAAGCATTGTCTTGTCAATGAAGTACTTTCTTGGATGGAATTGTATGGTCTTGTCAAACCATTCTATGGTGCAACCTTCAAAGTTCATCTTCATTCCAAGATCTCTCATGGTTCTTTGGTCAATGAGGAGGTGGTAGCTGATATTTTGGGTGACAACAAAACACTTGATTTGTTGCAGCACTTTCAGGGAATAGGAGAGCTCTGGGAACATGACATTCTTCAGGATTCCATAATGGCTACAAATTGTTTTGCGGTTGTTTGTCTGCATTTGGATTGGTTGATCAAGGGAGTGCTTTGTGGCTCCAGAAGGGATGGAAGATTCAACCATGAGATTGCCGGTGGATCCAGAGTCAAAGAGGGTCTTCAGATAGTATTTTCCAGGGATCATGTTAATGGAGTTGCAAGCACTGACTGTTGTTGGAGCAAGATCAGTGTCCGCCGGTGTTGCTGTTGGAGGCAACATTGCTATTTTTGTTGAGGGAATTTGAGGTTATTGTGGGGACTAAGCGTTGAACTGTTGGAAACAAGTTCTCGCATATGTAAAACTAAGATATGCATATGATCTGTTCTTCAATATTGAAGTACCGGCTGGCTTGTCATTTTGACTGACATCAGAATTTGGAGAAGTTCCAGTTTTCTTGAACCGCGGGAATTCAATCATATGGGGTTGAATACCACAGTAATCTTACAAGCTACAAGCCTGGGTCCATTACTACGCGTCCGACAACAACTGAGACTGACGCTTTTTGCAACGGAAATGAAACCAATTTACAACCAATTAACATTGAGTTTGCATCCAATTAACATTGAGATTACATCCAGTCTGTCAAAAATTGTTACCAAATAAATTATAGAAACAACCCCCCCCTCACAGCCTCATAAGGAATAACAGGTTACACCAGCATACCTACTACGTCACACAAACGAGATTCAGGGTTATTTTGGAATCACGCGTATATTTGGGTCAAACTCCGCTGGTCCCCCTTTGTAATTTCACCCTATTTATTGAAATTAATGTTGAACTCATAATATTTTGATGCACATTGCATTTTCCTAACCCACTGGCATCTGTTTCCGAATTAGTGGCATGCTACTGAATTTTATGCCTGAAACAAACAGTACATGGTCGCAATTTTTCAATCTCAATTGTTTCCTCATTTTTATTGTTATTACTGGCTATCGTACTAACAATGGTGACGACACCTAAATATCAGGTTTATTGTGTACGTTGCTACCAGGACTCTCCTCTGATCACTACTGGTTACGGAAAGCAGAAGGTTACCAAGAAGAAGAAACCCCCCTTGTTTACAGCTCGACTAAGAAAGAAAACAGGAGTAGTTGTTTCTCACGGTCTTTGGGACCATATTTTGAATGACGTATCATGCTATTCTTATTTCAAGCAATCTTTGGGGCTAGTAGATTTTGCATCTTGCATATTCATTAGAAAATTGAAGAAGCTCGAGGATGCTACTCAACAATTAGGTCTAACGAACACCCGTAACGGTCCACAGAGTAGTGACAGCGCATTACCAGAGGTGCTTGACAATCAAGTTATGTACAAACCTTCTGTTGAACCGATTGGGTGTGCCTTGATTGGTCGGGAATGAACAAACATAGAGGATGACGATGATTCTGTTTCTGATGACAATTTTTTCTTTCCTAATGATGACGGACGAGGAAGAAGGAAGTGAGAGCATAGAGGCCCCCCACTCTTTGAGTGTCAATGATGAAGAAGAAGGCAACAACATTGATGTTGACGATTCCCATCGTGATTCAAACACGACAATTACAACACCCAATGTAGGAAGAAACATATCTGACGAATTGAAGGTCAAGATCAAGTTAATGAAAATCATGCGGAATCATAGCATACCCTTAGTTGCAGAGAAGGAATTGTATGAATGGGCTATAGAATCCGAGAAGCTTAATTTATTTTCATGGACTAAAGGCAATCTCATAAAGACCAGGGCAAGTGTCATGAAAGAGATTTCCGCAACTGTGCCTGAAATAAAAGGTGATGGGTTTGAACCTCATCTTATTGACTGGTGTTCTAAGAAATCACAGAGTGCTGACGTTTCCAGTCGCAAACAAATCTATGTCCGGTTGTTCCAAAAAGCACTTCATTCCCTATTAACGAATGTGACTTTGGTGAAGGAAGCCAATCTGTCATTCCCCCATGCTGAAGACCCAACCTTACCAGTCCGTTATCCAGAACTTCAAGGCAATATTGATATTGACGAACTCCATCATGGTGAATGGTGGATCAACACTTGGGAGAAGAGATGCAAATCCAAATCAAATGAAATTCTGGTTCCTATCATTCTCTACATGGATGGAATTGCAATTGACAAAAGTGGTCAAACAACTCTTACCCCACTGAACATGACACTTGGCATATTCAACACCCTAACTCGAAACTCCCGGCCGGATGCGTGGGAGGCTATATATTATCACCCAACATGTCCAGGTGGTAAAGGTGCCAAATCAATTGACAATGTGAACAATCTTCACTCTGGCCTTCGTTTGGCTCTTTCATCTTTGAAAGATGCCTGCAACCAAACGGATGGTATTGAATGGTCTCATTTGCCGTGGAACAAGAAGAAATGGTCTGTTTGAATGAAATTTGCAGTGGCTTATTTCATAGGTGATACTCCCCAGCACGACCAACTTTGTGGACATTATCAAACATCAAATTCAAAGATGATCTGTAGGCATTGCAATTGTCCCAGAGCACTTGGTATTAATGCTCGTGTGAATGTTTTGAAGGTTCCCGTTTCAGTTAAAAGTGGTAACATGCAAGTGTCTAAGCACCAAAATGGGGACGAGTACAAATCCATTTGGCTCTGGAATATATCTGATTTTACTGCTCCAACGGTTGACGAAGGAGTAAATGTTGAACAGTATTTCAAAAACATCTCTCACCACGGTGTACATAACGGCAACACTTTTTATGATCTTGATTTTGGAGAAAACCCACATAATATTCATCTAGCGTTGCCGGGAGAGAGACTCCATATGCACCAACTTGGTTGTGCAAAGCGTGCAGCAGAGACGTTCCGCAAGGACTTTTTAGGCACTAAACAGCGGCTTCTTGGTGAGATGGAAAGGTTAGCCAGTTACTACGGTGGTGCTGTTCAGAGGCAATCCGATCGCGACTTCCCACGAACCAATTTTTCAGAATCAATACATACAGCAAAGAAGGAGGGTAACCAGTACATTGGAATGCTTTATATTCAGATGCTGTCACTTGTGTCTGCTGGAGGTTGTCAATTGCTGTTGTCTTGAAAGATGCCATCCAATCTTGAGAACAAGAGCAGAAAGTGTGAAGACAAAATTGACCGACGTATTTACGCCATTGAGTTGTTGTTGGGTATGGAAGAGTTCCTAAAATAACCTGGAACATTTGACAAGGTTTTCAAACAAGACAAGAAAGGTGTTTTGAATGTTGACAAAATGGTTGTTCTTTTCATCAACTGTATAAATAACAATCTTCAATGAAGTAAGGGAGAGGGTAACAATCTGGTGAAGAATCACATGTATTTTCATTTATCACAGTACATGAGATTATTTGGTCCTCCAACTGGATGGAACTCTGCTGCGAGTGAGAGCAATCATAAAACTGAAGTGAAGGCTCCTGCTAAGAGAACTCAACAAAATAAGTCCACACTAATCAAGCAAACTTGGAACCGAGTGATGGAGTATTGAACTATTGATTGACTTGACCGTGAATTTGATTTGTTCGAACATAGATCCATAACCGGACCAAATCATCCTAAGGAGGGTGGTTGGTCAGCTGGGTCTTCATTTTGGATTGGTGTAATGAATGGTCTCCCTTACATGAAGTGGGATGAAAAAAAACGCAAGTGTACCCTGGTTTCCATCGGATGTTCTCAAATTTTGTTGCAACGTGGTCCTTCCGGCTGTGGGCACCAGCATGCTTTTTGGAACCACGGAGCACAAGAGGTATGACAAATATCGTGAGATGAAATTACTATTTCGTGCCCATCCATCGTTTAAGTCTGATTCTGGACAATTGTCCAATGTATGGTATGACTGGGCTAATTTTCAACTCGACCTCCTTGATGGGCATGGACTGCAAGTTTATCCATGTCAGATTCTGTGCCTGCTTTACCTTGAAGGTCCTTTCCCTGTGGGTAGCTCCGTTAGTGGTTTCGAATTAGTGCACGATGGTTATTATGCTGTCGCTCGTTGCTTTGTTTCTGCAGACCCCATACCAAGCAAGAGGGGTAAAGGGGAAAAACACCATCATGCGTTGGTAAAGCAAGGTGAGTTGCGGAACAAATTGTATTTGTTTGTCTGCAATGCCATTGAGTCCAAAGCTGCCGTTGTTAGAAACCATGGTAGTCCTGACCAATATTTTGTGCTGGGAAATCGTGAACAATGGTTGTTTAATTTCCGTGAGACAATGGCTGCATTGGAAAAGAAGGACTTACAATCAATAGTACGAGATGGTGAAGACAGCACATGACTTGAACGAACAAGTTTCTTATCAGTGATATTTGTACTTAAATTGATTTACGTATTATTCATTATTCCACTATTCTACAACGCCGTTGCAGATTTTTTTTTTTTTGGAGGAGTACTTGTAAATTGTTCTTCGTAAAGTTGTGTATTTATGGTTTTTGATGTACCCCTTTTCATGTGTATTTTGCGTTTTTCCATTCTCTGCAACGGCGTTGCACGGAATGGCCTTTTTCCGTATTTTCAAGGGTACAGTCATTCAATTCTGGTTTTCTTCAAAATGGTGCAATTGTGTTTCAAAATATCAGCAGGAAGCCAGCAGCGAGCAGCGGCATTTCCAGCGGCGTTATGGACCAGCAGGAAGCCAACAGGAAGCCAACAGGAAGCCAGCAGGAAGCCAGCAGTGAGCTGAAGTAGCAGGAAGCCAGCAGCGACCAGTGGCGATAGGGTCTAGCAAGAGCAACAATAACAGCAAATAGCGAGAGCAACAGCAACAGCAACAGCAACAGCGACTAGCGAGAGCAACAGCAACAGCGACTAGCAGGAGTGGCGTTTTGGAGGAGCAGCAGGAAGCCAGCAGCAAGCATCAGCGTTTGGAGCGGAGAAGCAGGAAGTGAGCAGCAGGCCGTGTTTTAAGCGGCTCTGCGGGTGGATTGCTGTTGTTGATTTGTTGCCATTGATTCATCCTGTGGCTTCGTTTTGATTGTTGTTGCTGTTGCAGATCTATAACACTATATAATAATTGAACAAAATGGGTGAGTATCTATTGATGTAGTACTAGTAGAGTAAATAATAACAACAGAATAATATAATCTACATGCCACTAACCTACACTGTTGGCGTTTGATCGATTCGATGCTGACGATTTGTCGTTCCGATCCGTTGTTCCACCTCAAGGAAAGATTTGCCACACCTCTAGTATTGTTCCGATTTGTGTTCCGGTCCAATGTTGCAGCCTCCAAGGAAGACAATGACGCACCTCTAGCGACACCAGGAAAGATTTGCCACACCTCAATCCGTTGTTACGATCTGTCCCTATGAAAATAAGAAGAAAAAATAGAAGTGAGGAAATACAGCATCATCAGCAATGCAACAGGCGGGCATCAATGTCTATCTATCTCACGTTGTTGCCTTCCACTCGGCGTTGCCTTCGATTCGAATTGTTGTTGCCAATACTGATATGTTGTTGCCATTACGTTGTTGCCGATACGTTGTTCCGACAATCATTGTTCCAACAATCGTTGCTGCCGTTGATTTGAAGAAATCTTACTCCTATGTAACGAAAAACTGGATATTGTTCCTGATGATATAGATATGCAAGGGATGCAGATTTTGTGCTTTCAAGACGTCTATGTTTGGGTCGCGAATCTGAACAAGAATATCTTTGCAGCAACTAATCACTCGTCCGATTCTCTCTATTGTCCTGCAGTACAAGGCAGTTACTTTGCACTAAAATATCTTGAGCCTGAATCAGCCGGCCTAATGCTATTAGCACTTCGGTGGGATTCCGCATTCTTGGATGGAGTGCCAATCGTACAAGTACGGTAAAGCAACTCTGCTCTTGATAAGTCGGGGTAAGATTATGAAGGGAAAGAGTATTTTTTGCCCGCGATCACACTGTAAAATCACACGGTAAAATCACACTGTAAAATCACACTGTAAAATCACACTGTAAAATCACACTGTAAAATCACACTGTAAAATCACACTGTAAAATCACACTGTGTGTGTGTGTGTGTGTGTGTGAGAGAGAGTTTTTTTTACTTTTCGCTGTGTGTGTGTGTGTGTGTGTGTGTTTGAATTTTTTTTTTTTTCGCTGTTCGCTGTTCGAAGAAAAAAAAAGTATCCATACTTCAACTTGTGTAGATTTCTACACAATTTTTGTACTAGGAAATTTCTGGTATTGAATTCGTGTAGGTTTCTACGAGCGTAGATTTCTACACGATTTGCGTACTAGGTAGTACATGGTATTGAATTCGTGTAGGTTTCTACTACAGTAGCTTTCTACACGCTTTTTGTACTAGATTATTCCTTGTATTGAATTCATGTAGGTTTCTAAGAGAGTAGACTTCGTCTACACAATTTTCGTACTAGATAATTACTGGTATTAAATTCGTGTAGGTTTCTATGAGCGTAGATTTCTACACAATTTTCATACCAGATAATTACTGGTATTGAATTAGCGTAGCATTCTACTACAGTAGCTTTCTACACGATTTTCGTACTAGATATTTTCTGGTATTGAATTTGTGTAGGTTTCTACGAGACTAGACTTCTACACGATTTTCGTACAAGATAATTACTGGTATTGAATTTGCGTAGCATTCTACGACAGTAGTTTTCTACACGCTTTTCGTACTAGATAACTATCACTCACTACGTTTGTGATAGCTTCAGTAGCTAACCTACTTGTAGTACTGGATGTGAAATGCTTGTAGTTCGTTGGTGGGTTGGTGGGTTAAGCAGTGCTAGAGGGGGATCCGGAACTCTGGTGGTATTGCCCAGAGGCCGGTCCCTTAGTTTGCTTTGCCCACACACACCGGCGTACAGTTGGGCTTAACAGCTTGGGCGGTTAAGCCTCTGGCTGTTAAGCCTTTTCTGCGGGCGGGCGTGGCGGGCTATTTATTTACTTATTCTACTACTAATCATTTAGGAGCAAAAAGAGTGAGCTGTGGGCTTGGATTCTGCTGGGGGAATCCTCTACAGGCTTGTTAGCGCTTAGCCTGTATTTGCAGAGATTTTGCTTGCAGAATTCGAAGCTTGCAGAATTCGATGCTTGCAGAATTTTTGTACGGTACGCACCGATGTTGCTGATTGCTGATACAGTGAAATATTTCTTGAAGTACGTGCGCTGTATACTCAAGGTTGTTCCCCCTGGTCTGTACTTCACTACCATTCCTCTCATCCGGTTTGCTACATCAACTATCACTCACTACGTTTGTGATAGCTTCAGTAGCTAACCTACTTGTTGTACTGGATGTGAAATGCTTGTAGTTCATTGGTGTGTTGGTGGGTTAAGCAGTGCTAGAGGGGGATCCGGACTCTAGTGGTATTGCCCAGAGGGCGGTCCCTTAGTTTGCTTTGCCCACACACACCGGCGTACAGTTGGGCTTAACAGCTTGGGCGGTTAAGCCTCTGGCTGTTAAGCCTTTTCTGCCATTGGGCCATAAGCCACCGGATGGGAACGGCGTAGAGAGCTTGAGCGAGAGCATGAGCGCCGAGCATGAGCGTGGAGCAGAGGGAGGGAGGGAAGAGGCGCCAGGGTGCCTCAAAGAGAGCTGCCAGCAGGGGTGGGGTCCGCGGCTGGAACCCATTCCTCGGGCAGGAAGAGATATGTTCCATTGTTGAACATGACAGAGGCAAGATTCTTGAAGATGGGGAGGGATTGCTGATGTAGGTAGCGCATCATGCAGTCACTGTGCCATCTGGCAAGGAGCTTGATGACACTAGAGTCCCATTTGCCCTGGAGCAGGGCCATCGCCCCGCCCGCGTGGAGGGAGCGAGCAGAGATGGCTGCAGGGGCAATGCCAGTGGTAGGGTAGAGGGTCTGGGCATAGACTCTCATGGAGGAAGTGGCAGTGGCTGCGCGAACAAGGGTGAGGACCCCAGTGTCGAAGTAACTGGCAAGCGTGAGGGAGGGACCAAAGGGAGAGCTGGGAGAGCAGCAGCATCGGAGATGAAGGACTTGGCGCGTACACGCTGCAACCGGGCAGCAGAGTGGGTCACCACTCCTGGCATGAGCAACGACCTCCCCTTTATCCCCATTCTTTTGTGTGGTGAAGGTGAGGGTGACAGATGTAGCAGCTTGGAGCTCATGCGCAGGGCCGTCGTGGTGGACGATTCGGGAGTCACAGTAGAAGGAGACGTCCTGTAGGTGGAAGGCTTGGTCATCCGTGGTAGTACCGGTGTACTCCCCAGGGCGGAGACAGAAGAAGAAGGTGATGCAGATCATGTTTGCAATGGCCTGGCGAGAGGGGGAAGGAGATGCGTGGTATGCAAAGTGGAGGGCATGCATGACCAGGGTGATGGGAACCGGCTTGACACTGGAAGGGGCCGGGTCAAGCTTGGCATAGGCCTTGAACTGGGTAGTTAGCCGGAAGTCAAGATTGCCTGTGGAGTCGGTGCGAGGGTCTTTGGACCCCAAGCGGGCGAGCGTCTGGTCCACTGACCTGATGGTGTCCGATACTGTGCAAGATTGGATGGGCTTGTGGCTACGGGAGAGGTGGCCATCGTGGAGTCGTTTGGCAAAGACTTGGAGGATGGGGATTGGATCCTGAATGGACTGGAGGCGCGGGTCAAAACCTTGAGACAAACAGAATTGAACCCATTGGTCCCAATGGGCATCCTTGCGCTTGGCATAGAGCTCAGTGACTGAAGCTTGCATGGTCGTCTGGACAGCGCCAAGGTCAGCGCGGAATGCATGGGCAGCCGAAGGTGGCATAAGGTCCAGGGCAAGTCCTGTGGGTAGGTTGTGTTAAAGTGATGGAGCAAGGCAGTGTCAGAAAGGTCAGAGCGAGATAGGAGGTCAGCAAGGTGATTGGCTGGGCCCAGGATGTAATTCCTGAGGGGGACATAGTGAAAGAGGCACTGGTGCAGAGACTGGAGCCGGAGGAGGTAGGCAGCAGGGCATGTGGTGGTAGTGGCGCCTTTCCGCTGCCAGTAGACAGCTGCTGTGTTGTCATAGCAGTTGTGTGTGGTGCGGGCGTGGACACAAGCAGCCTGGGCCAGAATATCATTGTGGGCAATGGAACCGGCCAGCTCGAGGTCACTGTTGTTGATGGTGCCCTCAGGATTGTCGAAGGAGACGAGCTGGGCAGGGACCCACTTGGGGAAAGGATGCCTCCACATGATGGGCTGGGTCTTGCCATCAGGGAGAGGCACAAAGTGGACGCCGCCCATGACAGTGCCAGAGGTATCGCAGGCGCCGAGAGTGACGGGAAAGGTGTCCGGGACCAGCTCCGCAATGGCCGTGGGGCGGTTGGATAGATCATTGGCCAGCCATTGGAAGTCGCAAAGGAAGCTGTGGACGCGCTTGATGAGCCGGAGGCGCTGCCTGCCTGGGTCCTGGTGGCAGAAGGTTTCTAGGAGAATGGAGAAGAGGCCAATGGAGCCAGGGACGGCAAGCGCCATCGACCAGAGTTCCCCAAGGACCTGGTGCCATTGCTTGATGGGGACATGGCGCTGGGTGGGGAAGATGGAGTGGAGAATCTCCTGTAGGCGGGCCACCCGATGGGGAGGAAGGCTGATGGTTTTGGTAACGGAATCGATGAGCCAGCCGAGGATAACTTTCTTGGTGGTCCAAGTGGCGTCCCCTTGGAGCATTTTCTTGAGGGAAGCTGGCTCCTGCCGGAAGGGGGTGTCACCAGGCTCAAGGGGCCGGAAGACTTTGTCAAGGGATTGGAAGAGAACTCTCTTGATGGCTCGGCGTGTCCATTGGTTGCCTTGGGAAAGGCCACAGAAGTTATCCACATAGACATCCCAGTAGCGCACCGGCGACTTGCTGGGAGAGGTGCTACTAGGAGGGGGCAGAGGCGGTGTGGTGGCGGTAGCGGGAGGAGAGGGCAGCGTATGGAGGGCAGGAGCTGGAAGCGCAACGGGAGGCGAATGGCTTCAGAGGGGAGATCCAGCCGATGGGGGGTGAGCCGGGCCTCGGCTAGCCCGGTTGCAAGAGTGGCATTGGCCAAGTCTGCAATGGTTTCAGTGAAGGCACAGAAGTTGGGGGGACTGGATTTCCACCCCATAGGGTTGGTGAGAGGGATGCCGATGAGGGGAGGCTCTCCCCGCCGGGATGGGAACAGCACTCCGAGTTTCATGGTGTCATCCGGGTGTAACTGGACACGGTAGAAGCCATCAGCTAGGTCAATCTTGGACATATACACTGGACCAAACTTGTTGTTGGCGCGGTGCAGCTTGGTGAGGAGGCGTAGGAGTGTCCGGCCAAACTGCATGGCTTCTGCCGGGGCAAGCGGGATGGTGTCGTGGTTGACGTCCGAGTAGGTGTAATTGAATATCATTCGGGGGCGCCAGCCGCGTTGTGGGACTAGGCCCAGAGGGCTCAGGCGGAGTCCGGGAAGGTCTTGGATGAGGCTGGCAGGGAGAACAGTTCATTGTTGCTTGTCCACCATGTCAGCATATTCCTCGTGGAGGAAGGCAATGTCGTGGTGGGAGGATTGGTGAGGCCCCTGTTGGAGGGCAGCTGCAATCCCAGGTTGGTCCTAAGGGGGCCCGGACATGGTGGCGGGGGTGCCGTCCATGCCATAGCAGTCAAGGAGGCTCCCCGCTGGATGGGGGATGGTGGCTACATCAGGGTGGATGTCACCTGGGCCTTGGATGGTCCGGATGAAGTCCCCCCAGCCCGTGCTGTGAGGGTAGGCAGTGATGGCGTGGGCGACGTGTGCATCCAGCCGGTCAGGAGGGTAGCTTGAGGAAGAGGAAGGGGAAGGAACGCGGGGCTGGGACCGAGGCCTTGATGGGGGAGGGACGCAGGGCTTGGACCGAGGCCGTGGGGGAGGGGATTGGACGCGGGGCTGGGACCGAGGCCGTGCGGGGGTAGAGAGGGGAGAAGAGGGCAGCAACCAAGGCCTTCTTGTGGGGATAGAGAGGGAAAGGGAAGGAACTTGGAGCGCGGACGCGGACCGGCCAGAAGGAACTAGGGATCGCGGACGCGGATCGATCGGGCACGGACGCGGACCGGCCGGAAGGAACTTGGGGCGCGGTCGTGGACCGGCCGGGCTCGGACAGAGGGGGCAAAACAAAATGCACGCGTTGGGGCTTACCTAGTTCAGGGGTGATTTGTAATGGTGATGGATTAGAGGGATGATTAGATGGAGGAGTAGATAGTCGTCATGAGGAAGGAGTAGATGGGGGAGTGGAGAGTCGTCGCTTAGGCAGGGCCCCACTTGGTGGTGTGGGGGGTTAGGGTTGTCAGACTCCAAAGGCGGCTTGGCACCAAGTCCAGACTTGGTCCTGTTTCCTGCTAGTGATGGCACCGTGGTCATGGATGTTCCTGCAGTTGGAGAAGCAGTTACCCCGTAGGTGCCAGGAATGGCACCTGTCTCTGCCATCTGGGCGGGACAAGGGAGTGGTACCTTTGTCTTTCATGGTAGCGATGACTTCCCTCAGCCGGGCGCGTTGGACTTTGTTGGCTACACCAGCCATCTGTAGCCGGGGATCCAGGCTGGGATTGGACACCCGCCCCCCCCCCCCCCCGGCGGAGCCTTGGTTGGGGCTGGGGGTAGTCTTTCCTGGCTTGGTGGGGCCTGCAGTAGGGCTAGCAGCAGGGGCAGCCACAGGGGCTATGCGGCGCAGGTGCCGCAAAGCCGCCACATTGGTGACATTGGGGAGCCAGTAGAGGTTCTAGGTGATTCTGAAGGCTTGGAAGTCCTTCCCAAAATCGGGGGAAGGGACCGTGAAGGTTGATCCCCATTGTTCCTCTAGCCATCAGCACACCCAGATCTGGAAGTAGTACACAACAATGGAAGGGGTGATGAGCTCGCCCAGTTCATCGGCAATTGCTCTGCGGAGGGGCATTTGCTGGAGCTTGAGCTTGGGGAGTCCATTCTGGTAGCCCTGCACGACAGGGTGGTGCATGCCTAGAATGGTGGCCAGGATGGCCAGATAGCTTTCCAGTTGGGTGGTAGCTTCAGTCCAGTCGATGGGTAGGTAGGCCTTGGTCTTCTGGAGCTCCAGGGAATCTTTCAGGGTGAGGGAGTTGCCTTCGGTGGAGATCATGGTGTCATAGGCCGCCACAGTTGCTGCAGCCTCCTGTTCCCTCTTCAAGGAGGCTGCTGATCCACCTGGGGGAGTGAAGGCCAAAGGGAGGATGCCATCTGCCATGTCAACGGGGTCAGTCCCATGAAAGTTGCCATCCTGGAATTTCTTGAGTGCAGCCGTGGTGACCAAGGGTGCTTGGATGAGGAACTCGGCGGCGCAGGTGGCCACTTGGCTCTGGAAGATCATGTGGGTCTTCTCGTGCTTGCCTTTCTGGGCCCAGGCTTGGTAGATGGGGGGCAGGTCGGCTTCCTCGAGCTTGCCACATAGCAGCAGCAGGCGCTGGACGTACAAGAGGCCCCAGGTGTTCTTGACAGGGGCTGGGGGGCGACGTTAGTCTAGGCCCTCACTGAGCTTGAGCTGTTGGTTGGCGAGGGCGGTGAGGGTAGCTGCCAGCGTCGGATCTGCCCCTGCTGGCTGACCGGGTGCCGGCTGCTGCCCCGGATGGGAGGGGCGCTTCAAGCCCGGGAAGTCCCGGTATAGTACTTGATTTTGCATGTACAAGGTCAGGCCGGGCTCCCCTCGAAAGGGGGTGCCGGGTGTGGCAAAGTGAACACCTACATCTGCTATGGTGGGGCCGGTGCCTGCAGCTCAAAGGGTATTCAGTAGGGGGGTGCAGGTAAGTGCCAAGTTGAGTGTGTCGAGGTAGGGGTAGATGATGTTCAAGGCTTGGATTGGACTAAGGCCCTTGCCTAGGAGTAGGGGCACCAATTGACTGGGGATGAAGCAGGCCTTGTAGGGGGTGATGACCTCCATGTGAGGATCATCGCCTAGCACCATGGGGATCATGTGGGAATGGCGAGCATGCTTGATGATGTTGAGGTGGCGGTCAAGGGAAAGCACCAAGGTCTCAGCCGCCTGCTCGAGCAGGGCAGCATCCACTAGCACTAGCTCTCCGGCATCGCCTTCGATGTCATCCAGGTAGCCAAAGGCCTTGCCCTTGTTGGTACTTGGCGCTGTTAAGGGCCCCGGGTACTTCCTGAGGCCGTGCACCAGTCGGAGTCGAGCCCTCCCAAAGGTGTCGGTCAGGAATATTCCTATGGCTCCCACAGCTTCTGGTTCGAAGAGGTCCAAGAGCCGGCCTAGGAGTATGGGGGCGGCTGTTTCCTCAGCAAAGTAGTCGTAGATGGTTTGGTAGGCCAGGTCCTGGGCAGGTCCCACTCCAAGGGGACTGGTGGTGGTCTGGTAATACTCAGTGTAGGTCAGCATGTTGTGGCTGGTCAAAGCGGGAGCTGGATTGTGGATCAGAAGCTTGACGGATACAAGTCGACTGGACGCTTGGAGGTGCGGACTATCGGATGAATCGGTATCTGAGGGAGAGCGACTGGAGGTGCGAGGTGCGGATCTGTGGGCCAAAATTGAGCCGGCTACGGGCTGCTTGGAGGTGTGTATTGTCGGCTGGTGTCGGTTGGCCACTTGGAGGTGCGGGTTGTCAGATAGAGTAGTCCTCGGAAGGAGTATCGGGATCTACGGGCTGCTTGGAGGTGCGGATTGTCGGCCAGTGCCGGTTGGCCACTTGGAGGTGCGTATCTTTGGAGCTGAAGCTAAGGAATCCACTTGGAGGTGCGAGGAGGTGCGGATCTGTGGAGACCAAAATCGAGACTGGACGCTTGGAGGGGTAGTCCGTACGGATACGTCTGGCCGCTTGAAAGTGATTGATTCGCGGGTAAGGCGTCCGTATCTCTGGAGCTGAAAGGGGAATCCACTTGGAGGTGCGAGGAGGTGAAGGTGAAGCACCGTCACAATCACTGTGCAGACAGGTAACCAACCTCGATTCGCGGATGCTTGGAGGTGCGCGCCGGATTGAGCAGGTAGACCGGTGACCAAAATTGACTCGCGGACGCTTGGAGGTGACAATAAAGAGCCGGGGACGTGTGAGTGTTAAATTGACTGCTGTACCGGTACACTAGGCCAGGCTAGGGGACCAGGACAGGTAGACTGCTGTACGAGTACACTAGGCAAGAGGGCTAGGGGACCAGGACAGATAGGCTGTCGTACGGGTACAATAGGATAACTATTGGACCAGGACGCGTTACCTATTTATTTACTTATTCTACTACTAATCATTTAGGAGCAAAAAGAGTGAGCTGTGGGCTTGGATTCTGCTGGGGGAATCCTCTACAGGCTTGTTAGCGCTTAGCCTGTATTTGCAGAGATTTTGCTTGCAGAATTCGAAGCTTGCAGAATTCGATGCTTGCAGAATTTTTGTACGGTACGCACCGATGTTGCTGATTGCTGATACAGTGAGATATTTCTCGAAGTATGTGCGCTGTATACTCAAGGTTGTTCCCCCTGGTCTGTACTTCACTACCATTCCTCTCATCCGGTTTGCTACATCAATTCCTGGTATTGAATTCATCTAGGTTTCTACGAGCGTAGATTTCTACACGCTTTGCGTACTAGATAATTCCTGGTATTGAATTCATGTAGGTTTCTACGAAGCGTAGATTTCTACACGTTTTTCGTACTAGGTAGTACATGGTATTGAATTCGTGTAGGTTTCTACTCCAGTAGCTTTCTACACGCTTTTAGTACTAGATAATTTCTGGAATTAAATACGTGTAGGTTTCTACGAGCGTAGATTTCTACACGATTTTCGTACCAGATAATTACTGGTATTGAATTTGCATAGCATTCTACTACAGTAGCTTTCTACACGCTTTGCGTACTAGATATTTTCTGGTATTGAATTCGTGTAGGTTTCTATGAGAGTAGACTTCTACACGCTTTTCGTACCAGACAATTACTGGTATTGAATTCGCGTAGCATTCTACGACAGTAGCTTTCTACACGCTTTTTGTACTAGATAATTCATGGCATTGAATTTGCATAGCATTCTACGACAGTAGCTTTCTACACACTTTTTGTACTAGATAATTCCTGGTATTGAATTTGCGTAGCATTCTACGACAGTAGCTTTCTACACGCTTTTCGTACTAGATAATTCCTGGTATTCAATTCGTGTAGGTTTCTATGATCGTAGATTTCTACACGATTTTCGTACCAGATAATTACTGGTATTGAATTTGCGTGGGTTTCTACGGAAGTAGATTTATACATGCTTTTTGTACTAGATAATTCCTTGTATTGAATTCATGTAGGTTTCTACGAGAGTAGACTTCGTCTACACAATTTTCGTACCAGGTAATTACTGGTATTGAATTTGCGTAGCATTCTACGACAGTAGCTTTCTACACGCTTTTTGTACTAGATAATTCCTTGTATTGAATTCGTGTAGGTTTCTACCACCATAGATTTCTACACAAGTTTCGTACCAGATAATTACTGGTATTGAATTTGCGAAGCATTCTACGTCAGTAGCTTTCTAAACGTTTTTTGTACTAGATAATTTCTGGTATTGAATTAGAGTAGGTTTCTACACAAGTAGATTTTTACACGATTTTCGTACCAGATAATTACTGGTATTGAATTTGTGTGGCATTCTACGACAATAGATTTCTACATGCTTTTTGTACTAGATAATTTCTGGTATTGAATTTGCATGGCATTCTACGGCAGTAGATTACTACATGCTTTTTGTACTAGATAATTTCTGGTATTGAATTCGGGTATTTTTTGTGCAATTCCAGGGCACAAACTGACTTATTGGGTAATGACTACAAAAGTATCCGGTCTGCGCCATGAATATATTTATCATGACTCATCAAATGCATATTGAGCACAACTTTGCCCCACAGAATGCTGGAAATGTTGTGGTTTGTCTATCAAAATGGCAAACATGAGGGTATTTTTGGTGCAAGAATTCCAGGGCACAAACTGACTTATTGGGTAATGACTACAAAAGTATCTGGTCTTTGCCATGAATACATTTATCATGACTCATCAAATGCATATTGGGAACAACTTTGCCCCACAGAATGCTTGAAATGTTGTGGTTTGTCTATCCAAATGGAAAACATGAGGGTAATTTTGGTACAATTCCAGGGCAAAAACTGACTTATTGGGTAATGACTCCAAAAGTATCCGGTCCAAGCCATGAATACATTTATCATGACTGATCAAATGCATTATATTGGGAACAGCTTTACCCAACAGAATGCTTGAAATGTTGTGGTTTGTCTCTCCAAATGGAAAACATGATGGTATTTTTGGTGCAACAATTCAAGGGCACAAACTGACTTATTGGGTAATGACTCCTCCCAAAGTATCCGGTCCAAGCCATGAATACATTTATCATGACTGATCAAATGCATATTGGGAACAACTTTTCCCCACAGAATGCTGGAAATGTGGTGGGTTGTCACTCCAAATGGCACAAAAGATGTTATTTTTGGTGCAGTTACCGGGCACAAACTGACTTATTGGGTAATGATTCCAAAACTATCCAATGCAAGCCATGAATACATTTATCAGGACTCATCAAATACGTATTAGGAACAACTTTTCCCCACAGAATGCTTGAAATGTTGTGGTTTGTCTCTCCAAATGGCACAAAAGAGGTTATTTTTGGTGCAGTTACAGGGCACAAACTGACTTATTGAGCATTGTTCGGACTAAGAACATTACTGAAAAATTCATACTGACTAAAGTATCAGCCTGAGAATTGTCAATATTGTTTCATAGTCTACCCAATACATGTTATGAGCAATATTCATCCTGAAATTTCAGACAATGACACACTTTTGCAATCAAAAAGTGACTAGCAATCACTATTTTGGTACATGCATGGCCAGGGACAAACAGTATTATAAAATTCATACTGACTAAAGTATCAGCCTGGGAATTGTCAATATTGTTTCATAGTCTACCCAATACATAGTATGAGCAATATTCATCCTTCAATTGCCTCAAATGACACACTTTTGCACTCAAAACCTGACTAAAAATCACTATTTTCGTACATGCATGGCCAGGAGGGACAAACAGTATTATAAAACTCATACTAACTAAAGTATCAGGAGGAGAAATGTCAATATTGTTTCATAGTCGACCCAATCCAAAGTATGAGCAATATTCATCCTTCAATTGCCTCAAATGACACACTTTTGCACTCAAAAAGTGACTAGCAATCACTATTTTGGTACATGCATGGCCAGGAGGGACAAACATTATTATAAAATTCATAATGACTAAAATATCAGCCTGAGAATTGTCAGCATTGTTACATAGTCTACCAAATCCAAAGTATGAGCAATATTCATCCTTCAATTGCCTCGAATGACACACTTTTGCACTCACAAAGTGACTAGCAATCACTATTTTGGTACATGCATGGCCAGGGACAAACATTATTATAAAATTCATAATGACTAAAGTATCAGCCTGAGACTTGTCAATACTGTTTCATAGTCTCCCCAATCCATAGTATGAGCAATATTCATCCAAAGATTTCAGAAAATAACACACTTTTGCACTCAAAAAGTAGCTGAGAAACACTATTTTGGTTACTTGTTCATACAAAAATCAAAAAATAATAACAAAAAATTACGGAGACTACGCTTTGTACACCGCATCTCTACGGAGGAATCGATCCACTGGACACGTTAACATCTATATCAAGAACCAATCATATCCTGATGAGGAAAGTTACACTACTTAAAGTTAGTCTGTTTTTGATGGACTACAAAAAGACGTCGGTACATTCGAAAAATGTACTCCATAGAAAATAACAAAACAACAAAAAGGGTTTTCCTGCAACGCCGTTGCAGAAAATGAAAAGACAATAGGTACGAGAATCAATGCTTGGGCTACGTACGATTACCCTTGGTGGAACCTACGGATTGTGGTCCGCGCCAAAATTTTCAGGACACCACATTGCAGAATATCACGGCACGCGCAAACAAAAGATAGGCAGGCGCCAGTAAAACAACACTCACAGGTAGTACAATTAATAGTAATACAGCACTTCCTGGAAGGCAGTAAATCAAGCACTTACTGCCAAACACCTCCTTCAAACAACATTATTATCATAAAAATAGCGCGCCAAATCAATCAAAGGAAAAAATGGTAAGTTGAGGTGCACGATTTAACAAAAAAATAATGGTAGAACTTAGTAGTTGCAGTCCGGTGACAGGTAAAACCATTGTTACCAATAACACAAACAGCCCACACAGCAGTGTATCGGGAAGTGACCAAACAAACACAAACGATAGCCAAACATATAGAACCACGAACAGTAGCAGCAACAGAAATATTCTACAGACAACAAAAGACTACGATAACAATAAGTTGGAAAACAACATTGTCAAACACGTCAAAGAAACAGCGTTCAGGAAATTTAAATTCCCGCCAGAGAATCCATTTGTGAAGGCAATGATATTCAACATTGCAAAACTAACAAATAACAATGAAATACCAAATACGATCGCTATAAAGGAACAAAAGTGGAGTGGAATTTATTGCCGAGCAGTCACTACGTGTAGACACAATGCTCAAACTCTTGCCAGGAAAAACTACAAAGGTAAGCAACCAACAATAAAATGATTGCCGGCATGCACTCTTTCATAATCCTTTCTAACATTTTGGTCATATTAACACTGACATGTAGACGATAAAAGGAACAACCAGATACCAGATAGTTTCCCAGGAATGGTTCTAATCACGGACACACAAGACGTGAACTCAGAAAATAGGTACCAATTGCACGAAGACTATCAGCGGAAAAAGTTCACCAGAATTCAAATACTTCATGAAAAGAATTCTTGGAGCGGTGTCACCAAAACAGACAGACTTCAAAAGAAAATCAGTCAGAATGACAGTCAGTAACATTTTCACCCCAAGCGATGAAGCTTTTGCATTGCTTTTCCTTTACAACGACTACGACTCGTGGCTGAACACAACAAAGGGCACGAGGTTGAGAAAAAATTCACTGACAGTAAGTCAGGAAATAAGGAGGGATGGAGTAACGAGGGACAAGATCTTTACAAATACCTAGTAAGCGAATTAGAAGAACGAAGGGAGGAACAACAGTCAAAAGAATTAGAGACGGAACTACTTAAAATGTACCAAAAACAAAATGGCAATCATAAACAACAAGATAAGGAGGAGGATGAAGAAAGTAAAAAGGGAAAAAGACGGAAGAGAAAATGTAGCTTGCTTCAGATTCTCGGCGAGGATACCGAGGAATACAAATTATACCTCAAATACATGAAAAATGAACCAGAGTAATTGGTGATAACAACATCATTAGAGTAGCATGGCTAGTTCATTATTATTTTACGGTTTGCACAATATTGTTCCGGGCCTTCTGTTCGAATATAATACAATAAACGAGGTATTTGCAAAAGCTGATAAAATACTTTCATATTTGTTACAAAATATGTTTGTATTCCGGTATTTGATATGTGTAGCGTGAATATTGTGAAATGTCGGAGATTATTGCAAATGCGGATAAAATACTTTCTTATGAGTACAAAAATATGGTTGTTGGCTTTTGATATTCGATAAATGTAGTGTGAGTATTGTGAAAGCAACGTAACAGAATACATTGCTGGTTATCAAGAAGCTCGTATATTTGTTAAGAAATTTGTATCAACGCTACAACAATATCAGTGTACATAGAGGATATTATTACAAAACATGAGTTTCGTGTGGAAAAAACAAAAATTGAATGGCGAATAAATATTATCGGGGTAAGCATGAAACAAAATTGTAGAATAGAAAGATTCTGAAGCAAGCATGGTGCGAGGGCTGAAAAAAACGGTGGCGAAAATAGACCTACTTGAAATTGTTGCGTGCAAAAATAGGTAGAGAATTATTTATTGTGCGCGCAACAAAATGTTTCGGAATTTTTTAAAACATCGCAGGAATTTGACGAAAGCATGAGCATCGTTTATGTGACGTATTTTGGAGTCAATCATGGAGAACTCTTTAAATACTCCAATTTTTGCTTATTCTTAACTCAAAATTCTTTTTCGTTTATCATTTATGCCTTCCTTCCTTCTCATCAAATACGAAGTAACAATTTTTCCAATGTTTTTATGTTAATTGGTTGTAAATTGGTTACATTTCTGTTGCAAAAAGCGACAGTCTCAATTGTTGTCGGACGCGTTGTAGCATTTTTGATTGATTGATCCGATGCACGACTCGAATACACCATGGATTTTTTGTTTAGACCACTTTTAACCACCACCATTCGATTATTTTTCATTCGTTTCCTCGGTTTTGAGTTTTCAAGTTTTCGATTTGGGTCAGCTTTTCCCACACCCACGCTACCGGTAAAACCTTCCACGGCCCAAGGTTGATGCTTCAAACGACTTTACATTATTCTTTACGAAATAGATCGCTACTTGGTTCTACTTGTTATTCACAATGGTAATAAGAAAGGGAGAATCCTCGTCGGGAGAAACCAACATCAAGCCGTCTGAAGTGGCCAAACAAATTAAAGGCCTTCTTAAAGAGTTGCCAGAGATACGTGCTGATGCAGCCAGACTCGATGAGTTGAGACGTATTTTTACAAGATTAGAGTCGGCGGGAGAGATGACGTTTTCTACAGATGTCAATTCTAATTCTGCCGGAACGAAAAATTCAGTATCTGCGAAATGGAGTTCCTTTCTACACAAATCTCACGATGCGATGGTTTCTCAGCTCTGCGAAAGAGTGAAGCTGGGTCGACATGCGTCCATTAGATGTTTGTGGGGAGTTATTGCTGGATCTCCGAGAACAAGCGTGCCGAAGATCCCAAACAGCAAAACTAGCAGAGAAAATAGAAACACTTCATCGAAATTATCGTGCAAATATGTTAATAGCGACATATTAAAAAAGTGGATGTGGGCCATGACATCACAAGAGTCGACTGAGATGGACAAGGGAATGAGGCATATGATAGAAGCGGAATTTTTTTCTCCGTACCGAGATGTGCAGTACTTTTCGTTGGGGGTCATCACAAAAATAGCGACCGAAGTCTATGAGGCTGACGGCGATGGCAACGACCAAAAGAAAAACGAAGTCGGTGGAAAGCTACTCGAATTGTTAATGATGATTCCAGTTCCCTCATCCGAAGAAGATTTGGAAGATGACAAACAATTTCTTTTCCCGCCTCCTTCGTATATTTCACCAGGGAATGATATTTCTGTTGGCAACGAAGGTGACGAAGAAGCAGAAAACGAATATAGTGAAAATGACTCTGACGACGAGTCATCAAGCGAAGATGAAAGTTCAGAACAAGAGGAATCAGACACCAGGCCTACGAAGCGCCAAAAAAAAGACAAGACTCATCAATTTGTTTTTCAGCAGATGCGAATGTTTCGACGTGAATACAAAAAAGCATGGCTGGCTGTTTTGAGACTACCGCTCCCCATTGCTTCCTTGAAAAAAGCACTTCATGTTTTACCACAGAACGTCTTGAACTATGTTTCTCAGCCTCTGCGCTTTACTGATTTTTTCACCCAAGCTTATTCCGATCATAGCTCGGGAATTATTGGTGTACTAGCCCTGGATGGATTGTTCCTATTGATTACCAAATGTAAGCATTTGCCCTGTTGAAAGTTGGAATTTGCGTTGGTTTCGACCTGTGTATTCATTCCATGTTTTTCAATACATCAACTCTTGGCTACAACTCACGAATTGATTACACTAAACGGGGGAACAATGAAGATGGATTGGAATACGAGAATTTCTATACTCAACTTTACAGATTGGTGTCGTCAAGGGTGATGTATGCCAAGTATCGAACTCGATTTTATTCCCTGATGACAAAATGTTTAGTTCTCAATGCAATGCTCCCTGCTCACTTGATAGCAGCGTTTATAAAGCGTCTATGTCGATGCGCCCTGAGTGGACCACCATCGAGTGCTCTTTTCGTGCTAGCTTTGGTTTCCAACCTCCTAAAAAAACACCCAGAATGCAGCTGCCTGGTACAACGCAAGGAAGGCACAAAAATGGAAGACTGTTTCGTAGATGACGTAGATGACCCAGTTGAATGTCGCGCTTTGCAAAGCTCTCTCTGGGAATTGGCTGTCTTTGAACGTCATTACTACCCTGCAGTAGCAACCCTAGCAAAATCAATTGGAAGGGTAGAAGAAGAGAAAGCTGCGCCTTACAACACTGATGAATTTGCAACCCATACTTACGCGTCGCTTTTTGACCAGGAAAAGAAGAAGAAGACCAAGACTGCGTTAACATTCAATAAACCTTCGTCGCTCTTCACCGATGATGACATCTTTTCCGGTTGCCTGCGTACTTAAAGCAATCGGTAACACCAGTAATAAATACGAAGTACAGATCATGATTCAACTTCACAATCGTCGTTTTTGCCTTTGATTTCAAGCGAATAGTTTGTCCTGCCTTGTGCGCTCCTGCTTTTCTCTCTCTGTTCTTTTCTTCCGAAGTTGTTCGAAAGAATCAGTGCCATTTGATGTGTCGCTACTACAACGCGATCTCTTTCCTCCCGAGGACCTATGATTGCCTTTCCGACGCTTCGAAGAGTCATCTCTTTTGTGTCGTTTCTTTTTTCTCTTATTCCGCTTGTCGTGGTCCGGTGTATGTGCAGATATTCTGCCTCCGTCCGAGCACTTGTTGCTACAGTAAGATTCCTGTGATCTTTTTCGCATCGTCTTCTCTCCTTGAGAAAAGTCATTGGCGTTTACCGAAAGAGATACTAAGTTATGGGAATAATTGAACATTGCATTGCCATCATGAGTACTATATCGGGAATAGGTTGTCTTTTCAAGCGAAATGTCTTCCCCAACTTCTAGATCTTCGGGAGTGAAGTTTTTCATCGGATCCATATCTCGTTTTCGTTGAATTTCCTTCCTTTCCAATGACTCCTGAGGCGTACGGGCCAGCATGTAGAATGATTCAGCGCTGCTCTTTTCCGTCATCCGAAAATCGCCAAACTTTTTATGAAATGTGGTTTCGAAACGTTTCTTCTTCGTGTTTTTGTTTGTCGTCTCGTCATCCATAGTTTTGCTTTCCCTTCCATGAACTCCTCTTGATCCTTTCGATTCCTTTTCATGGCTACTATGTATTGCTCGGTCGAAGTGAGCTTCATCTCCTGATTCAAGCAGATTGAAACGTCCTTGATGTTCAGCCTTACCAGGTCCAGTTTTTTTCAACGCAGCGACGCGTGCCCTCGATGATATGTGAGCGTGCTTTTCCGCTTCTCGTTCTTGAAGCCTCTCGGTGCTCTTTTTCGTCAGTTTCGATTCTGGCTAGGTTACGGGTGTTCCATGGGCAATAACCTTTCTTTGACAAGATAATAAGACGACCTGACATGATTTTTATATGTGGTAAATAAGCGGATCTGTCGATACTTGAAGATCAACAAAACCAGGAACAAAACGAAAAAATAATAAGAGATTATTTATACTAAGTCAGAGATCAGTCAGACCTCGGTCTGTAGGATTCGGCAATTTCCTCTGACTTGGTCGAATAACCACTTTCAGCAATTCTAACCAATCAAATTCAACCACGTCAGAAATTCAAACCAATCAAATTCAATCATTTCAGAAATTCCAACCAATGAGATGAACACATACTAATACGAAAGCGAACACATGAAAGCGAACATGTGACATGAACATAGAACAAGTCTTTGCCGCCGGCCGGCACCAACCCACAAGAAACATCAGAAGGCTAAGTTGATGGACAAACACAGCAAACACAGCAAACACAGCAAACACATACACTTTGATTCCGACAAGAAACATAGACACAAAAAACGACAAAAATGACGAAACGAGGACGAAAACGACGAAGCAACGAAAACAAGAACAAAACAGCCAAAACACTTACAATATCCACCCAAAATAACACCACTATCCTCAACAAAACACTCCCCTCGGTCTCCAGCAAGCAAAATGTCTTACACAAGTGGAATATTTGCCAGAGCAGCACGGCAAGTCCAACATGATGACAATGATGATATTCCAATGAATACTGAACTTGCCTACGGTCAAAAAGGGGAGGAATTCCTTCAGTATTGCACCAGTGTGTTTTCTTCCTTTGGTTACTCCACTCAAATAGTGACTGAAGAAAAGGTCTTTGGCTTCCTCTTCTATCAGGCCTACCGGACGTGAAGGACAAGAGGGCGGCGTAAGAAGGGGCAATCGCGAACGCAAATTTTCAACCCCGTCGACTACCACGCCGTGATGGCCAAATACAACAACACCAATCATGCCGGCGCTTCTTGCAAGTCGATGCTGGAGACAGACCCTGTAGGTTATGATACAGTGAATCAGTACTTTTATTCCATCCTCAAAATATTGCGGCATCAGAGAAGTCAGAATGCCAACACTCTTACAAAGGAACACCTTCAAAGTGACAGGGTTACACAGTTGCTCCGCGTTGTCCAAGTAAGAAAGAAACGGATCAAGCTGATTTGACACAACGAGAAAATCGATCGCGCGTTGTCCCCCTACATGACCGTGTCAAGCATCAAGCAAATCGAGGCCTTCTTGTTCTACAAGCATTGTACCAAACACAACTACCACATCGCTGCCTTGAGGGACCGTTTCTGTTTCCTTATGACCCATTGTGGTGTTCTCCGCGGGGAGTGCTTGTTCAAATGCACGTTGTCGGATCTGTGTAGCATCATCAAAGCTGACAAAGGCGTACACTCCTGCCTGATCTTTATCATGCAAATCATTACAGGGAAAACAAATGGTCAGCGAACTTTGTACGGTCGTGTGATCAGGCACCGCAACGTCAACATGTGTCCCATTGGCGCTTTGGGCTTCTACTTAATGGCGCGATTCCATGCAACCGGAGATCTTGTGTGGTACGACTTTGCAGAGAACGCGTCATGGTTTGAAGTCAAATTACTCACCGATTGTAATCACTCCCAGAACCACCGTCCGATAACAGACCAAGCGTATGCAAAAACGATGCGGAAAGCATGCACGGCGTTGGGCGTCGCATCGAAGCATTTCGTTCACTTTGGCCGTGGATCAGGTGCAGTTGCGTTGGAGATGCAAGAAGTGGATCCCCAATACATCAAGATGATTGGAAATTGGAACCTTGATGTCTGAGAAGATTGGTATTCCTCAAAACTCCCACTGAAGGCGATGCGGGTCTTGGCTGGACATGCACAAGAGAAAGGCAGCTTCTTCTTACCCCGTGGTACCATCGACCCACCTCCAGAGCTCCGTCGTCAAGTATTCCCGTTCCTTGACAAGGCAATGGACACGATTGCGAATCATGCCACCCCCGACAAGCCGGCTGCTCAAGCATTCTTTGAGCTCCTCTTAAATTTGCAATGTGTCGTACTGCAGGATGCCGCGGTCTTGATACACAACGGGAGACAGAATTGCCTCTTCTCCTTGCCTGTTTTCAACTCGGAATTGTTCCATGCTTATCAAGCACAAGTCATCAAAAAGGTTATGAGAGCAGAACTCGACGAGGAGAGAGGAGGTAGTACTACCGCAATCCAACGAAGTTTGGACGTGGCACTTCCGGGGTTTCGCGACCGACTTCACAATATTCATACGGAAGTCCATAATGTTTCAAAGGATGTTACACGGATAGACGATAAGGTCAGCAAATCTGAACAGAAACAAGATGCCATCAACAGACAAATACACCATTACCTGCAGCACATGGCGGCCTTTCGTCTCCCAACAAAAGCAGACGGAACAACAACAACCGCCGGGGCACGAGGTACTAACCTTATTCCCCAAAAAACCTTGATTCGACAGCATTCCGCTGTGTCGCCAATGTGGAAGGAGTGGTTCGGACTTGAGGACTTCAAAGAAGATGACTTCCCTGGAGGGATTGAAGAGCTTGAAAAGACATTCGGCAATCGTTGGAGGAAGCATTATAGCGCGGCCGAGCAGAAGCAGTTCTCGCAACTCAAGTGTATTATAGAGTTCATCAAGGATAGAGTTCATTCTGGTGAATCCTTAGAGGTACTTCTGGAGGAAGGTGATGCCTTAATGAAGGCAAAGACCATGCTGACGACACTCCACAACCATGTCCGGAAGGCTAAGTTGTTTCGACTTGTTATTCCAGCATCCCAATCCCAATCGATAATCGATCCCGCTTTGCAAATGGTTTGATAGATCGACTTGTAGATTGTTGATTGGACTCGATCGATCGATTTGATTGGAGAGAGGGAGAGCCGATTCGATTGGAGAGGACTCGATCGATTCGATTGGAGAGGGGGAGGAGAGCCGATTCGATTGGAGAAGACTCGATCGATTCGATTGGAGAAGGGGAAGGAGAGCCGATTCGATTGGAGAGGACTCGATCGATTCGATTGGAGAGGGGGAGGAGAGCCGATTCGATTGGAGAGGACTCGATTGATTCGATTGGAGAGGGGGAGGAGAGCCGATTCGATTGGAGACTCGATCAATTTGATTGGAGAGGTGGAGGAGGAGAGCCGATTCGATTGGAGACTCGATCGATTCGATTGGAGAGGGGGAGGAGGAGAGCCAATTCGATTGGAGAGGACTCGACCGATTGGAGAGGAGGCGAGTCAATTGGAGAGGAGACTCGATCGATTGGAGAGGACTCGATTGATTGGAGAGGAGACTCGATCAATTGGAGAGGACTCGATCGATTGGAGAGGACTCGATTGATTGGAGAGGAGACTCAATTGATTGGAGAGGAGACACAATCAATTGGAGAGGGGGAGAGCCGCGGATTGGAGAGGAGAGCCGATTGTTGATTGGAGAGGGGGAGAGCCGCGGATTGGAGAGGAGGAGGAGAGTCGTTCATTGGAGAGGAGAGGAGAGTCGATTGTTGATTGCTGGAGAGGGGAGAGCCGCGGATTGGAGAGGGGGAGAGCCGCGGATTGGAGAGGGGGAGGAGAGTTGATTGTTGATTGGAGAGGGGAGGAGGAGAGGAGAGTCGATTGTTGATTGGTGGAGGAGGAATCCCATGGTCGATTCGATTCCAAGATTGTTTTGCTTAGCATCAGTTTAGGATGAATCCCATGGTCGATTCCTTTCCAAGATGATTTCGCTTAGCCAAGTTTAGCAGAGCCAAAAAAGATGCAGAGTTTAGTTCCAAATTTGAAATTATGAGCTCTTTGTTGCAAAAGCAGAAATTATGAAGTGGAATCACTTGTTATCTAGTAATATCGTGTGTTACGTAGTAGAATCACGTGCAAATTGCAAATTGCAAATTAGAGTTCCTTCCTTTTGCAAATCACTCCAAGCAATTGTGCCGGATCCCATTTCGTTGAGTATTGAAGAACGCGTTGTGTTTAGTTGAATATCAAAAAACAGAAATCATCTTAGAAAATTTTTTGGGATTTACCTTGACCGGCAAGTTTAGTCCCAGCGAGCAGGGCTGTCTTAATTGATGTTCGATCTTCAGTTCCTCATATTTATATTAAAAACTGGAGTGGTGCCCACTTGTCGGGTTTGGGTTCGGGTTCAGGTTTGGTCCGTTGGATAGAAGAGGTGTGGGACTACCAATCTCAACCGATCGTGGAAAGTGTTCCCATTTCCTTGAGTATCGAACAACGCGGTAAGTATCAAAGAACTGAAATAATTTGCGATAATGTTTTGGGATTCACCTCGGCCGGCGAGTTAAAAACTAAAGTGGAGAACTAAAGTGGAGAACACTCTTCCCTTTCGAGTTTGGGTTTGGTCCGTTGGATAGAAGAAGAGGTGCGGTACTACTCTACTAAAATAAGTGGTGTCCAGTACAAAACCTATGCTGACTTGAGTAAAATGAAATAAGTAGTGTCTCGCGGTACTAAAATAAGAGTCCAGTACTAAACCTACGCTGACTTCTGTAAAATAACTCGTGTTATTAATTTGTTGCAGTATTAATAAGTCAGTTATTATATACTCAAGTCAAAAATTGCGCGCGCGCAAGTCAGTCAGGGAGTCTGACTTGGGACCGATTCTGGTAAAAATAATACTTTCTTTTCAAAATGAGTGTGCCGTTGGCACATACTCCGTACTAAGTTGCATAGGCATCAATTTTTAACCAACTCTCCTCAACCAACTCTACATGATGGGTAAAACATTAGACATCTCAGTGGTATTGCTCTGCCTTTCATAGGGACTTGAAGAAGGCCTGTCACACCTTACAAAAGTGATTTTACCGGTTGAAAGGCTTCCGCTAGTCATTTTAATGTCGGGATACTTCCATATGAAAGCTGAGACAGTAAAGTTTTGCAAGGGCATAGTTGTTAGAAACAATAGGAATGTTCTTGTGCTATCCTTTGGGTTCCAAATAGAGCCATTTTTGTGCTCGTGGCGTGTGCCATTTTCATGGTTGTCAGTTGAAAAAATCTCAACTGATGCAAAAAACTGATCTGAGAGGTAGTTAAGATACTAGCGCATCAAATTTTTCACCGCATTTTTGGGCTCTTTTTTGTGTGTGTTTTTACACGGTGGTTTTTCACCATGTGTTTTTGCCATTATTTTCACATGTGTTTCCATTAACATGACATCGGTTGCACCTGTTGTTTGAACGTTAAACTCGATAGCCGAAATCACGTCAAGTCTGAAAAATACAGAAATACAAATAATCCTATTGACTAGATTAATTAAAAAGTATGAATCTTCTGATATCTTGACAGGTTACTCTCCAACCTCTTGTACTTTTGTCATTCTGGTTGGACAACCCAAGGTGTTATTTTGGATTACCTCAGAATATGTTCCCCCAAAAGATTTCCTTCAACGTCCCCATACCTACCTATGCATATGTCGTATGTTTGTACATGCGTGCGCGCGGTGTTTCTCAACACACTCCCGTTACTTCTGGTCAAATATGGTGTTCGGTTTACTTGTGAATCCAATAGATAATTCCTATTGTGAGCGCCTGTCAGTTTACTTACCGGCCAGCCTGTTTGCCTGAGCAATGCCCTTAGATATGGCGTGTGCCTGCCTTGCTTGTAGGTATGCGTTACGGTATGCCGTGTAATCACTGTTATCTGCAATTCCCATAATAGTGTTTCAAAACTTTCAAAAAAGGGCTCCTTGCAATGGCTTGGTGAAGTAGTCACCAATCATCTCTTTTGTTGGACAGTACTCAATGGTCACTTCCCCTTTGGCTACCCTGTCGGTGATGAAGAAGTATCTAATGTTGATATGTCTGGTCCTCTTGGTACTGGAGGCCTTGCCGTTGCATTTGAGGCGGATGGAGCTTTCATTGTCCTGGTAGAGGATGTTCTCAGTCGCAAGTGGTGGGCTGGTAAGCTTCCCGGTGGACTCAATTACATACTGCCCTTGAGCAATGAGAAAGTATCTAGCCCAGCAGATGAATGGCATGTTGTCGTCTACTCTCACCACCTCTGCTTCTGTTGAACTCTTTGTGTTAATCTTTTGTTTTGTTGAGTTGCCAATTATAGCGCCCTGTCCCATCGTCAGCATCCCTCTGGAGTGGCTTCTTGTATAATTGTGAACAGCAAATGCAGCATCAACATACAAATAAGTTCCCTGTATTGTCGTGTCCTAGCACAAGTAGAAGGAATCGTGTCTCCTTCAAGTATGACAGAGCCCGCTTCAGCTTCTTCTGGTCATCTACGTCAGGGCCCTTCACACGCGTACACAAGAATGCGATGGCTGTTTGGATATCAGCGTCCGAAAACTGTTTCTCTACCCCCGCAGGGCTAACGCGCGGTATTTTTAAAATTCTTGACCCTATTTTTAAAATTTCCTATCTTTTTAGGTTGTGTGTCTACTAAAAAACCTCGCGCGTTGCACACCTTTACTTTTGAGACAATATCTCGTCACTCCTCAAATAAAATAACTATTTTAGGGTTAAGGATATCATATTCTTTTCGTGACAAGCACTATTTTGTGTAAAACTTATGCACGAATGACTATTTTCATCTTCTCAACTTTTCTGTTGACTGTACATACTGTGCACTACTAAACATATTGTATGAGGAATGTTGCAATCATCACTAAGTAGTAATGCATTTACTGTACGGACCATTTTTGCAATCGAAGTA
The DNA here is from genome assembly GCA_037355745.1 of Pseudo-nitzschia multiseries. NCBI lineage: Eukaryota > Bacillariophyta > Bacillariophyceae > Bacillariales > Bacillariaceae > Pseudo-nitzschia > Pseudo-nitzschia multiseries. Next base: position 10,554,432 of record CM074789.1, read on the forward strand.
TGGTAGTAAGGAAATCTACCATACAAGAAAACACATCACACACAAAATAATACATTTAATTTTTTCCTTCGACGATCCATCTTTTCGACCTCCGTCCTTTCGACCCAATCTACTGATATTTTCCTTCAAACAACTCAGCAACATCATGCCTCCTGCTATCAAAACCTCTCTTCTATTCTACTGCCGTGGTTGCTGGGATAAGAAAGGAAAAAAATCCAAGGAGTTTTTAGGATATAAATCCATTTCAAATGGTAACTTGAAAGACATCTCCACCGGCCTAAGAAAACATCTCTGGCATAGAGTTACGTGCCGCAATCTTTACCATAGTCAGGGTCTAATTAAACAAAAGATCTATAACTTCTCCACCTCTATCAAAGTGCAGCCTATCTTACCATCTGTTCAACATTCTCCTTCAGATTTTGGGATGACTATGACACAAAACAGTCCATCTGTTCCCCCTTCCCATCTCTCCCACCATACCGTCACAAGTCAATCAGCCACGGGTCTTCATTCTGTTCTAAACCAACAGATTGTACATGATGTCTTTTTACCACCAATGGATCGGAACGCCATTGAATCTTACATGGCTGTTTCTGCTGTTCAAGATGAAGATGCATTCCCAGCTGAATAATGATATCAACAATTCTGATGACGAGGATGACGATGTCGATGACGTAAACGAAAATAATGACAACAATTCTAGCAACAACATAGATTGTGGAGACAACAAAGAAGATCACACTAATGGTTCTGATGTTAACGTCACTACTGCTCAGTCAGCCCCTCCACCACCATCTTTGCATGAAATCATTAATCTGAATGAAAGAGAGGAGGCATTTCAAAGCCACACAAAACTACCGCCGCCCCATCATCTTCTTGCAGAATTGGAACTCATAAATTTAATTGCCAGGCATAAATTGCCACTGAACACATTCAAATCCATTTTCCAGTGGGCAAAGAAAAGTCAAATGAGACCGGGTTTTGATTTTTGTGATGCCAAAATTAGATCTCAGAAAGCAATTTTTGACAATCTCCAATCCAATCTGGGTCTCTCTGATATGAAATTTCATCCTCATATACTGAATTGGTTACCTGATAATAAGCCCACTCAGGTGTATGCCCGTTCTTTTAAGGATGCCATTTATTCTCTTCTTTCTGACCAGCAGCTAATGATAGAAGAAAACCTCTCCTTTCCTGACTATTCCACCCCTCTATCTCCTGACAATAATCCTGAGTTGAATCCTCATTCTGTAATCTCAGAATTGCATCATGGCTCGTGGTGGAAATCTTCTTGGAAAGAAATTTGCAATCCCAATTTGCAAGAAATTCTTGCTCCTATTATACTTTACATGGATGGCATCTCTTTGGATGCGCACGGACGACTTACGTTAACACCATTGAACATGGCACTTGGTATCTTTAATGTGGAGACCCGCGCTCAACCTGAAGCATGGACAACTATTTACTTCCATCCCGGCCCCAAATGGGAGTCAACCAGACACTCTCATCCTGCCACTTTGAAGGAAAAAATTCAGAATCTTCACAATGGTTTGGAAGTAGTGTTTCGTTCCTTCAAAGCCGCATGTAACGAAGACGGTAGTATCGAATGGAATTATCTTCCATACGCAAATCAACAGTGGAAGGTAAAAATGAAATTTGTCATTGCCTATGTTATTGGCGACACAGAACTTCATGATAAATTGTGTGGAAAATACGGCTCCTTCAATAAGGGTGTCATGCAGATGTGCCGTCACTGCAACTGTTATTCTCCAAACATAAACATTCCTTCTGTTCAACCTGCAACAAAGAATTGGTCGCCTGTCGATTTCCATTGTTTTCCCGGCACTGATCTAAATGATATCAATAAGAACTTCAAAAACAACTCTCATCACAACATCAGGAATGTATTTCACCATGATCTATGCTTTGGTACGAATCAGAACAACATTCATTTTGCAACTCCCGGTGAATGTTTGCACATGCACCAGCTTGGTACTGCCAAACGGGCCGTCGAGTCAATTGAATTGTTGCTCCGCCAAAAGTGTTCCATGTGTTTATGCCCCCAATTTGAATCACGGCGTGGCTGTTGCTAACAGTATTGGCCATTTAGCACAATGGTACAGTGGTTTGTTATCACGCCAGTCTGATAGAGATTTTCCTCGCACCAAATTTGGGACTCAGCTTCGATCAACCACAAAGAAAGAAGGGCATGATTTCTCTGGAAGGCTTATTTCTTTTCTGATCGCTATGGTTTCCAAACAAGGATCTGACATTATTGGTGACCATCATTTTGTTAAGAAACAGATAGAGGTAATTCAGCTCATTCTATCAATGGAAGAATTTCTTTAACACGGTCAAATGAAAAATGCTTCCTTAAAGAATCTCCCAAAAACAATCGAGCACTTTATCAATTGTATAAACTCAACATGTCACAGGAAAGGGATGGGAACAAAACTAATCAAGAATCACCTGTACTTTCACCTACCAGATTATATCTCTTTATGGGGAAGCCCTGCAGGCTGGGATAGTGCTCCTAATGAGTCTCACCATAAAACTGAGATTAAAGCTCCTTCCAAGAACACGCAAGGTAATGCTGCATCACTAATTGGTCAAACGGTGAAGCGAAAGTCAGAGAAAATGATGCTAAGCCAGGCAACATATCACTACAACTTGAATCCGCCTGACCCTCCTCCAATTGAACGTCCTGATGATGGTGGTTTTCATTTTCAAATAATGAGAACCGAAAATGGGGAATCAACAATGAAGTGGCTTCGTTCTACGAACAAAACCAAACCCTTTTTTCCTTCTGACATACTTGACTTTGTTTGTGATTCTGTGCTACCTTTATTGGAGAATCCTTTGCACATTTGCGGAGTTACATAACACAATCGTTATGAGTTGCTTGTGGTTCTAATTTTATATTTTGCTCGCATCCTTCATATAGATCGGACAGTTCTCTGCTCAACTCCGTATGGATGGATTGGTGTTTGATGAAATTGGACTTTGATTTGAATAACAATTCAAAGCTCATACCGTGCCATCTGCTATGCTTTTTAACTGTACAGAATTTGAAGCAGCCATACAGTAGTATTGATGGGTATCTGATTGATACAAACGGAATGTATGCTGTTGCTCGTCGGTTTCAAGATGAGCCAAAGAAAACAGCTTCTGAATTTGTCAAACGTGTGCGCCTGATGAATTCTCTCTACCTATTTCATGTCAACACTATCCATTCTGAGCTGGCAGTTGTCCCAGAGCAAGGAAAAGACGGCTGCATAACCAATTGTGATTGGCTAGTGATATCAAATCGTATATTGTGGCTCGATTTCTTTGAAAGCAAAAATGCTGCTACACCACCATCTTACAAATGTTTGTACAACGCATGCACACTACAGGACGACATCCAGTTGGAACCGTTTGAGATGGCATTGAATGATAACAAATCCAGTTCAGACAACGAAAGCTCGGACAGCAGTTCTGATTGAGTAGCGATGGGGAATGTAATGGCTAACTTTAAATTATTGTTTAATATTATTATAGAGGCTTAGCTCTAAGCACAGTTTTGCAAGATACATATGCACTCATAATATAACACCCTTCGAATTTGGGATTTGAACAGCTATGTAATACTAATGGATTGAAAAATAGAGTATCTCCAGAATGCAACGGCACTTTGATATGGTACGTTGGGAAGACAAAATAATAAATCACCTCGTCAGCAGACACTTCCGCTGGAGCAATGACTGTCAAACGAGTGTAGTACATATCATCATCTACATGGCATCGAGAATGGTAATTGCGACCAATCGAAAATGCTAATGCCTGCTGCCCAATTGCATTTAGCTTTGTACGAGACAGAATCTGAGACAACACATCCATTTCCTCCTCAACAAATGGTTCCACGTCAATTAAACTATGATGCATATGCTTCACAATTTCAACTGTTGTCTCTTCTAGCTCTAGTTTCATGCTGGGATTGACATGACTTTTGAAAACATACACATCATTATTGGAATCCAATCTTTCTGGTTGAATTCCAATGATAGCATAATCATCATTGATACTGCCCCGCTTCACTCCTGGTTTTGCTCCAACAATAGCAGGAGCAAATTGTCTCAACAATTGGATATTATTCTTGGAAGCCAGGTGTCGTTCCGCAAAATGCCGTGAAACTTTGGCAAAAATTTGCAATGACGGTTTAGAATCATCAAACGCAAGAATATGATTATTTTTTGTACTTTCCAACGTCTCGAAATTGTCTATGGACAGCGCCTGTGCCGGTTGATACTTCTTCTTTCCTCCTATTTTGGCACCCCAATTTGTTTCCATGTATTTACCTTCCACCATAGTTGTTCGGTATTTTTTTTTCAGCGCTATTGTACGGACACCATTTTTGCAAGTTGAACGCCTATTCCTTTCCTTCTTCATTGGTTTTATCAGAGACAAGTTCGTATAAGTTTCGTGGCTCATTGACACCGGTGCAGCAATCCTCAGAAAGTTGGAAGACATTCTCTGTTTACTTCTTTTCTCATGTTTCCTATTTGCTTTTTGCCTCCTTCCTCGTGCTGACAATTGCTTTCGATTCGTTGTTGTTGGTTTCATTCTTGCCAAGACGAATTGCCGTTGGAGGACGACGATTGCCGTTGCCAACGATGGATGTCAATGCCAATGCCGGTTGCTTCGATGGTTCCCGGTTGCGGTTCGATGGTTCCCGGTTGCAGTTGCTTTGATTGTTCCCGCTTGCGGTTGGTTCGTTCCCGGTTGTGCTTCTATTCAATCATTCCCGGTTGCGGTTTGATGGTTCCCGGTTGCAGTTGCTTCGATGGTTCCCGGTTGCTTTGATTGTTTGCTTGCGGTTCGATGGTTCCCGGTTGCAGTTGCTTCAATGGTTCCCGGTTGCTTTGATGGTTCCCGGTTGCTTTGATGGTTCCCGGTTGCTTCAATGGTTCCCGGTTGCGGTTCGATGGTTCCCGGTTGCAGTTGCTTTGATCGTTCCCGCTTGCGGCTGGTTTGTTCCCGGTTGCTTCTATTTGATGGTTCCCGGTTGCTTTGATGGTTCCCGGTTGCTTCGATGGTTCCCGGTTGCAGTTCCTTTGATCGTTCCCGCTTGCAGTTGGTTTGTTCCCGGTTGCTTCTATTTGATTGTTCCCGGCTGCTTCGATGGTTCCCGGTTGCGGTTCGATGGTTCCCGGTTGCAGTTGCTTCAATCGTTCCCGCTTGCGGTTGGTTCGTTCCCGGCAGCTTTGCTTCGATGGTTCCCGGTTGCTTTGATGGTTCCCGGTTGCTTCTGTTTGATTGTTCCCGGTTGCTTCTATTCGATCGTTCCCGGTTGCGGTTCAATCGTTCCCGGTTGCTTCTATTTGATTGTTCCCGGTTGCTTCTATTCGATCGTTCCCGGTTGCTTGCGGTTTGATCGTTCTTTGCGTTTGGATTGTTGTTGCTGTTGCGGATCTATAACAATACATAATAATTGAACAGAATGGGTGAGTATCTATTGATGTAGTAGAGTAAATACTAACAACTGAATAATATAATCTACATGCCACTAACCTACACTGTTGGCATCCGATCAATTCGATGCTGACGATTCGTTGCCGTTGTGGCCAAACGTTACGATCCTCCAAGGAGGAGTTGCTTGCTCTAGCAGTTGCTTCCGATCAGTTGCTTCCAATTCGATGGTTGCTTCCGATCCGTTGGTTTCGATTCGATGGTTGCTGCTTCCGATCTGTTGCTTCCGATCCGTTGCTTCCGATTCGATGGTTGCTGCTTCCGATCCGTTGCTTCCAATCCGTTGGTTTCGATTCGTTGCTTCTGATCCGTTCCTATGAAAATAAGAAGAAAAACAGAAGGGAGGAAATACATTATCAGTAATGCCAGAGGCAGTATAATCATTGTCTATCTCTCTCATTCTTACCTTTGCTTGTTCTGATTCCTTTTACCGTTGCCGCCAATACGATGTTGCCGCCGATACGATGTTGCCGCCGATACGTTGTTGCCGCCGATACGTTGTTGCCGCTTGGAATCGTCCCGATGAAATGCCGTAGATTGGCAGACTTCTTACTCCTATGTCACGAAAAAAAGTTTCTTGTTCCTGTTGATATAGATGCAATGGGAGGTTTGTTGCTTTCAAGACGTATATGTTTGTTGTGGGCCAATTCAAACAACAATATCTATCCAGCCATTCCCCTCTTCTCCAATGCTAACTACTTCTTTTGCAGTACAAGGCTGTTATTTTGGACTGAAATATCTGAGAACGGATCGTTGTGCTACTAACACGTCAAATGTGATGAAGAGGGTCGGATCCCATGTTCTTGGACGGAGTGTTGATTGCAAGAACCAACACTCTACTCAAATAAGTTGGATGTAAGATTATGAAGGGAAAGAGTATTTTTTGTCGCGAGGTAGAAAAAGTGAATTTTTTGTCGCAAGGTAGAAAAAAATTACTGTGTGTGTGTGTGCGAGAGAGATTTTTTTTTCCGCAAGGTAGAAAAAAAAATCATCGATCGATCGATACGACGATTCGTAGGATACCATCGAGGATACTTCAACTTCTGTAGAATTCTACACGTTTTTTTTACTAGTGTAGATTTCTACATGCTTGTTGTACTAGATACATACTAGTATTGAATCCGTGTAGGTTTCTACGCGAGTAGATTCCTACACGCTTGTTGTACTAGTTACATACTAGTATTGAATCCGTGTAGGTTTCTACGCTAGTAGATTCCTACACGCTTGTTGTACTAGATACATACTAGTATTGAATCCATGTAGGTTTCTACGCGAGTAGATTCCTACACGCTTGTTGTACTAGTTACATACTAGTATTGAATCCGTGTAGGTTTCTACACGAGTAGATTTCTACACGCTTTTTGTACTAGATACATACTAGTATTGAATTTGCGTAGGTTTCTATGCCTTTATATTTATACGCCATTTTGGTACTAGATACTTTCTGATATTGTATTTACATAGCCTACTACTAGAGTAGATTTCTACAAGGTTTTTGTACTAGATAATTTCTGGTAGTGAAATTGCGTCCCACTCTACGTCTATCCTAGTCTACAGTAGTACATGGTAGTACTATAAAGTATTTGTGAGGAGTCCACAATGCTTACGAATTCTTTACACCTTGCCCACCAGAGGGTATTTTTGGTGCAATTCCAGGGCACAAACTGTCTCATTGGGTAATGACTCCAAAAGTATCCGGTCCAAGCCAGGAATACATTTATCATGACTCATCAAATGCATATTGGGAACAACTTTGTCACACAGAATGCCAGAAATGTTGTGGTTGGACTCTCCAAATGGCAAACATGAGGGTATTTTTGATGAAATAACAGGGCACAAACTGACTTATTGGGTAATGACTCAAAAAGTATCTGGTCCAAGCCATGAATACATTTATCATAACTCATCAAATGCACATTGGGAACAACTTTGCCCCACAGAATGCCGGAAATGTTGTGGTTTGTCTCTCCAAATGGCAAACATGAGAGTATTTTGGGTTAAATTCGGGGGGCGCAAACTAACTCATTGGGTAATGACTCCAAAAGTATCTGGTCCAAGCCATGAAGACATTTATCATGACTCATCAAATGCATATTGGGAACAACTTTGTCACACAGAATCCCGGCAATGTTGTGGTTTGTCTATCCAAATGGCAAACATGAGGGTATTTTGGGTGCAATTCAAGGGCACAAACTGACTTATTGGGTAATGACTCCAAAAGTATCGGGTCCAAGCCAGGAATACATTTATCATGACTCATCAAATGCATATTGGGAACAACTTTGTCACACAGAATGCTGGAAATGTTGTAATTTGACTCTCCAAATGGCAAACATGAGGGTATTTTTGGTGCAAATACAGGGCACAAACTGACTTATTGGGTAATGACTCAAAAATTATCCGGTCCAAGCCATGAATTCATTTATCATGACTCATCAAATGCATATTGGGAACAACTTTGCCCCACAGAATGCCGGAAATGTTGTGGTTTGTCTCTCCAAATAGGCAAACATGAGGGTATTTTTGGTTCAATTCGGGGGCGCAAACTAACTCATTGGGTAATGACTCCAAAAGTATCCAGTCCAAGCCATGAATACATTTATCATGACTCATCAAAAACATGTTGGGAACAACTTTGCCCCACAGAATGCCAGAAATGGTGTGGTTTGTCTATCCAAATGGCAAACATGAGAGTATTTTGGGTGCAATTCCAGGGCACAAACTGACTTATTGGGTAATGACTCCAAAAGTATCCAGTCCAAGCCATGAATACATTTATCATGACTCATCAAATGCATATTGGGAACAACTTTGTCACACAGAATGCTGGAAATGTTGTGGTTTGACTCTTCAAATGGCAAACATGAGGGTATTTTGGGTTATATTCCTTGGCGCAAACTGACTTATTGGGTAATGACTCAAAAAATATCCGGTCAAAGACATGAATACATTTATCATGACTCATCAAATGCATATTGGGAACAACGTTTACCAACCAAATGCTAGAACTGATGGAATTGGACTCTCCAAATGGCAAACATGAGGGTATTTTGGGTGCAATTCAAGGGCACAAACTTTCTAATTGGGTAATGACTCCCAAAGTATCCGGTCCAAGCCATGAATACATTTATCATGACTCATCAAATGCATATTGGGAACAACTTAGCCCCAAATAATACCGAAAATGTTGTGGTTTGACTCTCCAAATGGCAAGCATGAGGGTATTTTTGGTGAAATTACAGGGCACAAACTGACTTATTGGGTTACTGACTCCAAAAGTATCCGGTCCAAGCCATGAATACTACATTTATCATGACTCATCAAATGCATATTAGGAACAGCTTTGCCCCACAGAATGCCAGAAATGTTGTGGTTTGTCTCTCCAAATGTCAAACATGAGGGTAATTTTGGTGCAATTCCAGGGCACAAATTAACTTATTGGGTAATGACTCCAAAAGTATCTGGTCCAAGCCATGAATACTACATTTATCATGACTCATCAAATGCATTTTGGGAACAGCTTTGCCGCACAGAATGCTGGAAATGTTGTGGTTTGTCTCTCCAAATGTCAAACATGAGGGTAATTTTGGTGCAATTCCAGGGCACAAACTAACTTATTGGGTAATGACTCCCAAAGTATCCTGTCCAAGCCAAGAATACATTTATCATAACTCGTCAAATTGAAATTGGAAAAAAAAATTGTCACACAGAATGCTTGAAATGTTGTGGTTTGACTCTCCAAATGGCAAACATGAGGGTATTTCGGGTTAAATTCCAGGGCAGAAACTGACTTATTGGGTAATGACTCCCAAAGTATCCGGGCCAAGCCATGAATACATTTATCATGACTCATCAAATGCCTATTGGGAACAACTTTGCCCCACAGAATGCCAGAAATGGTGTGATTTGTCTATCCAAATGTCAAACATGAGGGTATTTTTGGTGCAATTCCTGGGCACAAACTGACTTATTGGGTAATGACTCCAAAAGTATCCGGTCCAAGCCATGAATACATTTATCATGACTCATCAAATGCATATTGCGAAAAACTTTGTCACACAGAATGCTGGAAATGTTGTGGTTTGACTCTCCAAATGGTAAGCATGAGGGTATTTTTGGTGCAAATACAGGGCACAAACAGTCCCACTTGGTAATGACTACCAAACTTTTTGTACCAGGCCATGAATGCATATCACATGACTCATCGAATTCATGTTTGGAACAACTTTTAAATGCATATTGGAAACAACTTTGCCACACACAGTACAGAAAATGTTGTGGTTTGTAGATACAAATGGCACACAAGACAGTAGGGTATGTTAGGTGCAGTCTATGAGATTCTACAGGTGACTAGAGGATTGAAATAGATAACCTTAGTGGTGTTATCAAAAGTTTCCCTTTTGAAAAAATTATGGCGAGGGAGGGGTGGCTTGCACAGGTATGTGATCTACTTCTACAAATATATAAGGGCACGCCCAAGCCAGACAACACACAGAAGAAGTTAGGGCAAACATCATAGTACAGAACCCACAGAAAAACTCTACACACAAAACATCGTACACATACTACACAAAACACTGTAAACAAACACACACACAAAACTCAAAACACCGTACACACACACACACACACACACACACACACACAAATTTAAAAACCGTACACACACGAAACACTGTACACACACAAGAAAGAACCCAAAAAAATTATTAGTACCTCAAGGTACACACACAAAACCACACAAAAGGAAACACATGATTCTTGATCGACACCGTATTCAGAAAATAAAAATAAAATATGAATGCTATTGGAAAGACATGACGAAGCAAAAAATCCGAGGGAAAGACCCTTCGAAACAACAAAACCATCCGGCCTGGTGATCATCAAACTACAGGGGACAACAAAGGTAAGAAAAGAACAGTTAAAACAAACACGGCAATTACTAACAAAGTGTGGACTAACAGTAATACCACGACAACTATGAACACAACAAAGGGCAACAGTAAAAAAATGGTACCAACAACACAATTTCTACTACTACAAACATGGAAGAACACAACACCATCAACCTGAGTCACGAAGCAGCACTGAGCATTACCAACACAACCACCACTACAGTAATGAACCAACAGAAAGAAGGAACAAAAACCAATGTGGTAGAGAAAACATCTAACGGAGAATGCTGCGATTTAGAGGATGTTGCGGAACGTGTCATGAAAAAAATCCAATATGACATATTGGCACAGGAAGTGGCAAAACACTTACGGCAACAAGAGAGGGAACCACATACAGGGGTGGGAAAGGTAGTAATGGTACATAAACAAACAGAGGCAACCATGCAGGGAGAGGGGAGTTACAATGCCGGCGACACAAGAGAGCGAGCAGTAAGTACAATTACAGACAAATATGGGCATATAACAGACAACGATATGCTTAAGGCTTTGAGTGATATGACTGAAACACTGGACAAGCAGCTAAGAGATTACATCAAAAAACATTGGTACCACAACATGAAGTTCCCTATGGATGATGAGGTAACGGCGCATGTAATACAAAAGGCTGTTAAATCAAATGCGGTTATGGTGCCACAAAATATTCCAATGGCATCATTCTCTTTCTTTTATAGGAAACGAGTAGGGACAGTACTGACTGCATTGAGGCACAACTCACAAACATTAGCAAGAAAAAACTGGATAGGTAAATACAGGTTGGGGAATTGGTTGTTGAAATTAGGAATTTTGGAATCTATTTTTGGTCCCACAACACTAACATGCTGCCCGTTGATACTGATGATACTTCTGTACAGCCGATTACAGCAAAGGTCGAGTCCCTATCACCTTCCCTGGTACTGCTGGAGTTATTGAAGACACAGAAAATGGGGACACAGGTATTTTAAACCCTCAATACAGGAAATAAACAACACGGAAAATGAAGATTTTTATTATTTTGTTACAAGAATCATGTCGGCAATCAATCCGACAAAATCCAATTTCAAACAACGGAAGGAGAAGCACCACTTGCTGAGTGATATATTTTCTGTAGCGGATGAAGCATTTGCATTGATACTGATCTACAATGAGCATCATGTATGGGTGAACCAGCAGCAACAAAAGAGTGATGCTACGATTCTGCGACAAAAAACATTTCTGCGATTCAGACAGTGGAAGCAGAAATGGATGGATGGAGGAAGGACGAGAGTTGTTCAGTGATTTGTGGGACGATATTGGCGAGATGCAGAAATGCCCAGAAACAGGAAGGGAATTGGAAGAAATGATGAGGGAGAGATTTAGGAACGAAAGTTCAACAGATTATACCAAGAAAAATAAGCATGGCGATGCAAATATTACTAGTAGCAGCTCCACTAGTTGTAGTGGACCAAAAAAGAAAAAGAAAAGGAAGTTCTATATTGATCCGGAAATAACAGCATCGATGAATGAAAGTTTATCTATTGGTGAACAAATGTAGAAAATAACAGTACATACATAATACAAAACTACTACTAATTATGAACTTAATATTGAGAATATTAGAAATAATGGAGGATTTGTAATATGTTGCAATAGGAATAAATCAAGCATAATAGAATCTACATTTTAAAAAGGGAATATTGTAGTCGAGAAATAGAATTCACAATTAGGAGAGCAGAATCGAATTGTTATTTGGGAGATTAATATTTTGGAATTAATACTGAGTAAAGATTTCTTTTTTATTCGTGAATAGAAGTAAGTGCTGTTCGTACGGAATAATAATTGGGTTCTGCTAGAGACTGAAATAAATTATTTTTATTAGAGAGTACTAGAGTGATGTGCATCACGCGCACAGAAATAGTGCTGAGTTTATTTAAAGCCTGCCACTTGGTCACGATGTACTCGCGAATTTCAGGGTGTCCAGAAATATTGCCGTGTTAAAATCACGCACAAAATTTGTGCGCGAGAAGTAAATTTGAACCCCGCCAAACAGTTCTCGGACGAGGTCTTGCCCGTTTGGACGCAAAGCGCAGCTTTGCGACGTAGTGATGGAACACTTCAGCATCATGCTCATTCAGCCTTTCAGCTGATTCATTCACCTGGAACAGGTGATCTGCGGCTGGGGTGACAGCCTCGCATCCATCAAGTTCCTTTGGTAGCCCTTGAAGGATATCCTCAATATAGTCAAACATAGTGAATTTCACTTTCCCTGTCTCAGTATAGTTGACTGTCATCCCCACATAGTCGTAGACCTTGCCCCTTGTCTCAGTGAGCGGTGATATCTTCTAAATTCTTTGTTGAGGTTTGCAATTACCTGTGTCACCACATGCAAGTCCTTGTGGGAGATCTTTAGGTCATCCACATGCCAGACAATGGTGCATTGATGCCCATTGATCATCTTATTTACTGAGCACTGATCATATGGGTTGGGCGTGTATCCCTGCCCAATCAGTTTGCCGGACAGTTTCTTCCAGAATAACAGCGCCGCCCGGAGTGTCCCATAGATGGCCTTCCGGGCCTTGCCAATGAGAGCCTTCTTTCCATTCTTCATGGTAATCATATTGGGTCCATACAGTTTTGGGTCCACACTACATAGGAGCTCGGTCATAGTCCCATTCAGCTTGATGTACACATCTTCTCCCTCTGGCATGTCGGTTTGCAGGAAAGCTCCAGGTATATCAACTGTGGCCACATCCCGGCCTTCAATGGCATCAATCATAAACGAGAGCATCAGAGCATACAGTGAGACTGTGGGAGAGGTTGAGTCCTCTTTGGTGATGAATTCCCTCTGGGGCCTCCCATCTGCGCAGCCTCGGCCCTTGACCTTGCCTGTGTGTTTTTGCTTGAGGAACATTAGATATTGTAGGGATTGTTGACCCATTTCCCTGGTGAGGGTATTTGGATCCACGACTTCGATGACATTCCTGTCATGGAGCTGTTGCAATTCTGACAGAACCGCATCTATGCCCTCCTCGCCAAACACCTTGATACCCTGGTTCACCCCGTACTGTTTGGTCACTTGGGTTGCATCTAGATTGTTGTATGATTCAATTGCTTGGAGGACCATCACCATGGATGTGTGTTGACCTGCAATTACCTTAATAGCATTGCCATACCCCATAGTGAATCCACTCCGTTCTCTGTACTTGGTTGCATATCCCTCTGAGGTTCCAAATTTGTTGTGTGACCGAGTGACCCTTGGACGTAGTCGAGGGAGGTGCTCTGCTTCTTCTTCCTCCGCCTGTTCGAATCTGACATTCTGGACAGTAGTGGAATCAGAGTCCTGTGCTTTATGTGGTATGGTGTCTTGTGGTTCCATGTCTCCATGGTCTCCATGCGGTTGCTGTCCGGTGGGTCTTGTGTGTTGCTTGGTGTGTCCACTCCTACTTTGGCGGAGGTGCCGGCTGCCCTATCTGGTTCAGTCGGCGCCACATTCACTCCTCCATCCTCTGGGTGGGGTCTGATACTGTAGTCCACGTTGTCTTCTATAGGTGGTTGGTTGCCATCTAGATGGGAGTCGGCCACGGCCTCCTCCACGTCTATAACACTGACTAGACTCTCCTCCTCATCACTATGGTTGGTGTCCACATAGGATTGGTCAGATGCATCATCATCGCCCTGGTGATCCTCTGTATCTAGGTCAAGGATGGTGATTGGTTTCTCTATCTTGAACTCCAATCCTGTGGGCATTCCCTGTTCCAATGCGTTAGACTCTAGCTTGTCTATGACTATCTGAGGCATTGGAATGGCAGTGGCCCTTTTCCTGTGGATGCGTTGTCCTGAGTTTATTTCGTATGCGTAGAAGCCGTCAGTCAGCTGTCCTGTAGGGCGCAAGTATAGTGCATCAGCTGTTCTTGGTTTCATGGTGTTGTTTGTGTCCTCACAGTGTGCCTGGATGCATTGTAGGAACTGGAATCTTCCATGGGTTATGGCATTGCATGCCACACCTGTCATCAGCTCTTGGGCAGATATGGTCGGCGATACCCCTGTAGTCCTGCAGTTTAGCCAGAATATGGTTGCATATACAAGCTCAATTAGGCAACGCCGCGGGAGGCGAGTCACAGGGATGTGGTTGATAACACAACGGATGTTCTCTTTCAGTGTCCTGTTGCTTTGTTTGATTGTGGGTTCATGTTGTCCGGCTGGTACACAATGCACTGTGATCAGACACTCCATGTATAGTAGGCTGTTCCGAATACATTCACATTGGTTGTCTGCATAGATCTGAGTAACATGGAGCCCTTGAGAGGCGTACTTTCCTGCTATAGCCCTTATGGCTTTACCCAGTACGTGCTGCTTCATGCTGTTGATTGTGACTGCCATTCAGAACCAAATGTGACAAGAGATGGATACGAGAAACTGTATCCCATTTACAGTGATGATGTTGATGCGTCACACCACATTCTGATATGCTTTCCGGATGCTGTTGGGGATTGGTGTGATATCTTCTCTTGTGTGTGCTGCTTGTTGTCGCACACTCTTCCCCTTGAGGATACTTGCGTGTTTGCCGTAGATGTCTGTCATGATGGTGATGTCCCTCCTAGTTATTGGACAGTCTTTAATGATGTTGTTGTCAATCATCTTGGTCAGTTCTTGGGAGGTTGGGAAACCAAGGATCTCTTGCATATCATGTGCCTTCTTTGCTCTTGAACAGTCTAAGGCAGAATAGGAGTTCGCCTTCCCCTTTATTGTATCTATTGCCAACACTGTGCCATTGTGTTCTCGCATGTCACAGTAATAGAGGTTGCATTCAGATCTTTGGAATCTTCTGGTTCCCCCATCCTTGTGTACATATAGAGCATTGTCGATACTGGCATCCACGGTTACGCGCTACTGATCTGACATGAGAGCCAGGGATAGCACATTAGCTAGCCCCTCTGCATAGAACCACACTATGCCAAACCCAGGGAGGTCAGCTACAAGATTGGTCTTAGACACTCCTGAGTTGCAGTGAATGTTCATGAAGCCTCCATTTGGTGCCTGTCGAATGTTGGTCACTAGGTCTGGATTGACTATGAGGTTGAGAGATGATTGACTATCCAGGAGAATTCAGTATGGGTTCACTCCCCCTTCAGACTGGGATTGGGTGAATAGATATTCCATATCGCGGCTGAAGTGATAGTTGTCGTGGGCCGGCTCATCCTGCTCTTCCTCTTGGTTGGTTCGTGGGACCAGGTCGGAGATTCCATCATAACTAGTCGCCGCTGTCCTCGGTAGACATTGATGATGATGATAGTGAGAACCCTTTTGTTTCAGGACCTTCGTGCGAGACCATTCCAATATTCAAGAACATTTATGTAGTCTGTTGGGATGGGGTAAAGGTCTCGTCAGACTCTACTGCTGTCATGAGGAGCTGTCTACTGTGTTGATTGGTTTGTAGGTTTGTAGCTTCACTGCCCTGCTGGGCAAGCAGGGTCAATCCTTGGTTGGCTTGTTCTTCCCTTTTCTTTCTGGGGTCGCGCTGGTTCCCGGTTTTGCCGTGTCTCGTGGGTCCAGTGCGGTTGTTCCCGCGGGATCTGGTGGGCTTCTTGGAGTCCTTGAATGACACAACCATGTCTAGTGTCTCCACACTTGTGGTTGGGTAATTGTTTTGCTGTAGGGCGTAATTATGAGCAACGACTTGGCAGAGGTTGCTGCTGTCAGTGTTGGGTCCCTTGATGATGAGTGCAGCAAGTGATCTTTGATCCACTGCATGATTGATGGCCGCTCTTGTGGCTCCTTCAAGAGCTAGATATGTGGGGTAATTGTAGGCCGAGTATTTGGGATTGGATTCCAGCTCATATGACACTGTGGCCTTGCAAACGAGAGTGCCACCCAATGATTTGACCACATCAAGATTCTCTTTCATCATCTTTGTGTATGATGTTGCGTCAAGGTTCCGTTGCTGTGTGCATAGGAGCTTTCAGATGGCTCTGTAACACACTAGGGGTAGAATTTGAGTAGGAGTGATAATTATGAATGGATTAATACTTTACGAAAATGGATGGAAACTTAACAGATAAAATCATGAGCGATTGGGCCATGCTGGCTTCGATTGGGCCATGCTGGCTTCGATCGGGCCATGCTGGCTTCGATCGCTCATGGATATTCATATGGAGTCGCAATACGAATCGTGACGCCCGCCTGGCATCGGTATACCATTGTATACAGATAATGCTTCGCTACTTAATGATTCTTAGATTAGCTCAAGTCTCATTAGTTCGATTGTACGTATCCTTCGATGGTATCTTGGATAGTACGACTTGTATGATAGATTGTAATACGTAGATTGTAGTATGTAGCTTGGTACGTACGATTGCAGTACGTTACAGGCTCTGAGCACATTTGTTACTGGGTGTACCTTGGTTCGGCTCAATTGGAAGCATAAATCACGGACAGCCTTGAGGAGCTCCACAATGCACTTGGAACTGTTGATAGTCTTCCATGACTTGAGTCCCTTGAGCTTGGCTTTCATTCCATCATCAATCTGGCCAAGGGCCAGTCGATACACCTTCTCCATGTCTCGTTGGTATTGGATCCATTTGTCTGCCTTCTTCGTATCCTTTGATGGTATCTTGGATAGTACGACTTGTACGATAGATTGTAGTACGTAGATTGTAGTATGTAGCTTGGTACGTACGTAGCTTGGTACGTACAATTGCAGTACGTTACAGAGTCCCCCAATGAGTGACTTGAGGGTTCTCTGAATTGTTTCAGTGTTAGACTTCTTCCATGTCTAGATCATTGTTTGCCGGTTCATCTTGTGCTAGATGTTCTTTGTATGGAGTCAGCTTTTGGATGTTGACGGTTTCAGTGACATTTGGAGACAGCCTCAGTTTCACTGTACCATTGGTATGTACTTGCACAATTTGATATGGGCCTTTCTTCTGAGGTTGTAATTTGTCTGGATCTGGTTCTTTCATCCATACTTTATCATCAACCTTGAAAACATGCTTGATGCGCTTGGCATTCTGTCGGAGCAGATTCATGTTGATGCCTTGTTGTCGAATTTGTTGTAGCGCAATGAGATTGGATGTAAGTGGGATATCCAGCAGCATGTCTCTGTTGAAAACAAGGGCTCCTGGAGATGAACCCATAGATGCGTTGATTGCGCACCTGGTTGCGTGCATGCAAGTCGCTAATGCGTTGTCCATGAGCTTTGTGGCCTGCGTGTTGGTTTGAGGTGGATTCACATGTACCAATATTCGAAGAGTGTCTGCAATGGTATGATGTGCCCTTTCGCAGACAGCATTGCTCTGAGGATTCTTGACTGTGGTAGCCACACCTTCAATTCCATAGGCTGCCAGTGTATTTTGGAATTCATGGCCTAGGAACTCTCCACCATTGTCATAGACACATTTGACAGGTCTTGGATATCTGGATAACCAGCAGTTGGTGAATTGGTTGGAGACATGTTGACTTGACTTATCTCTGATGCGAATGATTTCCAGTAGGTTGGTAACTGGGTCAATGCACGTGAGAGCCTTGAAGTTGTAGACTTTTCCTTGGGCTGTTACCTCCCACGGTCCGATCAGATCCACATGTACTTCACTGAATAGTGCCAATGGTGCTTGCTTGGGCGCCAGCAATCCATAACTAGCATTTCTGCTCTTGTACTTGATGCAATCATCCGGGCATACATATTCTTGGCAAAGCTTGGCAAGTCGTTCCACATGGAACCTGGCAGCTATTGTTTGATTGAGCCTGGTGGATCCACAGTGCCCTAGTAGTAGATGGTACCACTTGAGTAGTTGGGGAGCAAGGGAGGTTGGAATGTAGATTTTCCATTCCTCTCTGGTTTCTGCTTTGGAGTAGCACGTGATTTCCTGATTACCAAGGTGTTGTTTGAAGAAGGTTGGTAATTGCAGCTTGGCTGGGAGCGTGTCATCGTTCTGTTGATGTTGAGCAATGTTGGTGTAGTTCACTGGGCATTCCATTTCCTGGAGTGCTGGCAGGTTGACCAGACACTCATTGTTCAGTAGACATGAATATAATTCAGTGTCCGCGTCATGGCATAGGTGTGGAAATACCTCTGGGAATTCTTGTAAGAAAAGCTCTTCATCTGCTTGTTCAGGGACGTCTAACTTGAGAAAATCAATTAGAGTGCCTTTACCTTGCTTCTGTTTCTCCCCCACTGTAGGTGGATCCATCCTGGGTAATCTTGAGAATGCATCCGCGAGCACATTCTTGGGGCCCTCAACGTAGTTCCAGTTGAGGTTGTATTCTTGTAGAAAGAGGTTCCAGCGAAGGACCTGTTGTGGAGAAAGGGTCTTGAAGGTGAGATTCTTGTGGTCTGTGTAAATGTTGAGTGCACAGCCTAATAGTAGTTTCCTGTATTCCTTGCATCACAAGACTATTGCAAGTAGTTCCTTTTCCGTTGTTGTATAATTCTTCTGAGCTGCATTCAGCTTTTTGGACCAATAAGCAATGGGTTTGCCATTTTGTAGTATGGCTGCGCCGAGTTGTAGATCTGATGCATCTGTGTAGATATCAAATGGTAGGTTCAGATCCGGGTATGTGTTCAGCGCGTCACTTGCTATCATTGCTTTCATTTCTTCAAAGGCTTTTTCCTGGGCCGGTTATTAAATTCCTTTCGTGCCCAGAAGTACCAAAGCTACCCGATGGTAGGTATTCTATTCGTACGAATCAATGAGTCCCGTATCAACCAAAGTAATCGATTCCCACGGCATATCGATTCCCACAGAGCATCGATTCCCATCGCGCATTAATGGTGAGCAATCTCTGTTTTATAATATTGCCATTGTTCTTCGGTGAGCAAACTCTGACTTCATAAAGTATCACACGAGCTACGGGAGCAATTCCTTATCTTAATGATAAACATATCATGGAGTCTTCCTAACGGAACAAGAGAAGAAAACCGTTGGCGTGTGATTCTCATACAATATATATATACACACAGATGTACATACGGTCAACAACCAATGCATGTACGGAAATAATCAGCGAGTAATCTCATCACTACGCAACAGCAGTTGCAACGTATTTCACCTCAATAAAAGAGATATCTTGCATTTTGGCAAGATTTCACTTTATCTCATACTTTTAACATTCAACTGATTTATATCCCAAAATTCACACTATTTGCTACCAACTAGTACCTGTAATCTACATTACTAAGGTCTGTCTCGCTATATCTGAATAAGTTCACAGTAAGAAGAGATCTGGTGTTTCCATAGTCTTGCCTGTAGTCCGATTATCCGTTGCCAAAAGTATCCAATCATAATTGTCACGCGTAGAGTACAATCGTTTGTCTACTAACACAATAACGCAGCGTTGCTGTTCTTCAGAAGCCTTTGAATCAGACCCTCAATGGACCGGATTCAGAAGGAAAATAATAGATTAACAGTCGCAAGCTCCAAAGTGGCTTGCACACAAAGAACAGGGACGGAATTGAACAATCCCTACGCTGGCATATGCCAGTCGCACATTGTCTACGAAGCAGTTTCCTTTCACCACGCAATTCCTCCGACAGATTGGAATCACCACCAAGACTGAACATGCCCGCCAATCTATTCGGAGGTGGGAACAGCACAGGTGATGGCGGCGCCATTGCTGTCAACAATTTCCCTAGTTTTGATACCGATATAAAGCTGATACTTCTAACCTTATTCCGCCTAACAAGGGAAGCCGATAGCAACCTGTGCTTAGCTCTCCTGAGAGGGAGGATTATGCAAGTGGCCGGTCTTTCTCGACACACTCATCGAGCCTGATTTTTCCCGCAAGCTTACCTACACTCAAGGCGGGCTACCGACCCACCTCCATCGGTCCATCCAACGGACCATAGAGGCACTTGCGGAATTCTCAAACGACCTGCGCAAGGACGGGAAGAATTGGAAGGATGCAATGTCATATACGTATGAAGACTTCAGAACCTTCCGCTTGGAACACGCTCTACGTCTTCAGAGTGAATCTGTCCTGAATCCCCCAGCTCCTCCACCGGGAACCAATAAAAAGTCACCTCAGCAAGTGAAGTACGAATCTTGGTGTCAAAAAGCACGGGATGAAAAGTCCTTTACGCCCCTCACGAATGACTCAAGATTCGAACATTGGCTCGTGGGTTTCAAGGCTAAACTCGAGGCATACGACATTGACACCGAAACATTCCTTGATGAAACCTGGCCTCCAGCTGCACTACAAGGCTACACACGTGACCTTTTTGTTAAACAGTGTGCCTTCTTCTGGGTTCTAACGTTGGAAGTCTTCAAAAGTGACTTATCCGTGTCATGCGTACACAGCCATTCCACCACACGCAATGGACGTCAAGCATACTTTGATTTTGTAAATCTTCACAGCGAATCAAAAGCCAAAGTATATGACAACTCGACTCAATTACAGGCGTTGCTGAAGTTGAATCTCAGCAACTGGAAAGAATCCAAAGTGAAATTTATCACACATTGGTTTGAAGAATTGAATCACCTCAACAAGCTTCGTCCTCCCAACAAACCCCTTGAATACCATACTGCAAAATCAGCATTATGTCAGGCATGCTATTCCAGCTTTCAGCTAAGTGAACAGTTTGCCAAAGTCAAGGATCCAGGTGGTACAAATAGTACCGTGACAGATGCAGTCGCTGAGGCAGCTGCTATTCACAAACTCAAAATCA
Source organism: Pseudo-nitzschia multiseries (assembly GCA_037355745.1). Lineage (NCBI taxonomy): Eukaryota > Bacillariophyta > Bacillariophyceae > Bacillariales > Bacillariaceae > Pseudo-nitzschia > Pseudo-nitzschia multiseries. The sequence continues at coordinate 10,575,510 of CM074789.1, forward strand.
CGCTCCTACTCGAAGCAACCCGACTCCATTCCCAGTCCGCGATGTCGGCCCCTAAGTCAACGGTACGTGCACATGTTCACGACTTCTCATCTGGACAAGGCCAAAGCCATGACGACTATGCTCTTCCTATCAAATTTGAAGGTGACTACCAAGACTATGCGGTATTCAAGGCCGGACGTTCACCTGACCCTACCACGCGCCTGCCCACAGGCATATGGAAGGCCCTATCACATCAAGACATGAAGAGTTGGCTGAATTTTTCCCCGGAAGGCAAGAAAATATTGGTCGCATCATTACGACGCGAGTTGCTCCCAAATGATCAGCCGGATCCTAATACTGTCAAACCCATCACCCGGAAAGCATACCAACATGGACATTCTGTCTCATTCCTAGAAGATGATACCTCAAACAAAGATGAACATATCGATTCCTCAGAAGACCTCCATCCCGCTGTGGAAAATGACCGTAGAGGTGTCTTCCATGCATCACTTGGTGTATACAACTCTCAGACTTCTTCTTCCAAGGACCAAAGACCCCTCAAGTCTTCCGTGTCGCCTGCACATCCCGCATGATTCCTCTCCGAGAACCCTGACATTCGGTACAAAAAGGACGGCGATACCCAAATACCTGTGGGAACATCCTCTTATTCCGTCAATTTTCATCAATGGTATAACCCCGATGATGATCTGACCTTTCCACATGATAATCAAGTAACATTGTACACTTATCGTGCCCACAAAGCTACAATCACCAATCCTGGCTTCGCCATGGTCGATCGCGGTGCCAATGGTTGCATCATCGGCAATGATGCATGCCTCATATCCAAAGATATCCCACCACGATATGTCAATGTCACAGGCATTAACAATCACCAAGTGCAGAATATTCCCATTGCTACATGCGGCGCTTATTCTGTCTCAAATAGAGGTCCCGTCATCCTCATTTTCAATGAATGTGCATATACGGGCCGACACCCCTCTATCTTGTCCTCCGGCCAGATGGAAGCATATTTCTCCACTGTCGATGACACATCCATCAAAGTGGGCGGTGGACAGGTAATCACCACCTCCGATGGATATGCACTGCCTCTTAGCATCCGACATGGTTTACCATATCTTGCCATGCGAAAGTACACGACTATCAAATTTGACACGCTCCCACATGTTATCATGACATCCAATAAGCACTGGGACCCATCTGTTCTTGATACCACAATCAGTGCTAAAGATGAAATATTCCTTCAGAAATATCCTCCTCAGTTGCAACAACTTCCATATCCCAACTACGACGAATACGGAAACCCTCGTTGCCTTGAAGGGTTAGATATCTCTATGTCTCCTGGCTCTTCCATGGTTACGTCTCTCAGTTTGTACTCCAGCCACTCCACTTGGTCTCCCTTTCTCCCTATTGATGATCATGGACACAGTGATCGCTCATTCTGGCTTACACCTACCGACTACATTCATCAGGAGCGCCTTGCATGCTGTACTTCCCCTCCAATCTCTGGGACGGTCACTGCTTTTCCCACGGATTGTACTGCTAGTGATGCTACACGTATCGCAACTACACTCCGTGAATGCTACCCCAACGAACATGATTACTTATCTCTGAAACCTTTCTTTTGCTGGGTTTCCACAGATCGTATCAAAGCTACTTTTGAGAATTCAACGCAATATGGTTCGTTAGCGGTTAGCCCTGATGGCAACATTTTCAAACGTTTCCATTCCCCCCAACCAGCAATGAATGTTCGACCATTCAATGATGACGTCCTGACTGATGCTGTCTACTCAGATGTCCCAGCGATTGATGGCGGTTCCAAACTTGCCTAGATCTTCTTTGGTTGGAAATCTCATATCATACATGTTGAGGAAATGCGCACCACCAGCGACTTTCTATCATGCTTTCAGAACTTCATTCGAAAATGGGGCAGGCCCCTTTGCCTCCTATGTGATCATGGGAAGTACCAATCTAGTAAGCGGGTCACCGATTATCTCAAAATGTTATGGATTGGACTCTGGCAAAGTGAACCCTATCACCAACACCAGAATCAATTTGAACGGCGATATCAAACATTTAAGCGCATTGTCAATCGCGTCATGGACCGTACCGGCACACCACCACATCTCTGGCTGCTGTGCATGACATACGTTGCCGGACTCCTCAATGTTATCTCTGATCCTACTCTATCGGACAAACAACCGGTCTTCATTGCTACCGGTACACTTGGCGACATCAGCGCATACACCAGTTTCTTCTGGTTCGAACCTGTTTATTTCAAGACCAATGACTCCCCTTTCGGTACCCAGTCTACCAAATGTCTCGGTCATTTTGTAGGCATTGCCGAACATGTTGGCAATGGACTTTGTTTCCGAATCTGGGATCCAGTCACCAACAAATTGCTTGACCGGTCTGGTGTACGCTCTGCTCTTACGCCTGAATCTCGCAACAAACAAGCTGGCCTCTTTACTGATGACGGCTTCATCAAATGGCGTAAGGCCAAGGATTCCTTGCCCCAATTGTACACCACCGGTAACGCTCCTACATTCACAAAACATGGGGAGCATATCACTACAAATAGTCTCACTGACAATTCTACACCACAGGGCATCCCATCTACTGACTCTGACACCACTCGGAGCCTTGCCACTCCTGCGGTACATGACGACGCCACGCCGTCCGTACCTACCGAGCAACCAGATACAACACCTCCCGCATCTGGTAATCAAGTTATTATAAAACCACCCGCCCACCCCTCGTTACTGAGCTTTCTTTATAAGAAGGTCGATGACAGCCCTAGCTGGTCTCCTTCTCCACTCCCTAACAACTATGGGGAGAGTTTTGATGGTCCTCCTACGACACACATCTTCAGCAAGACATCCGATGGCGTTCTCCTTACTGAAGATGATTTTGATCCACCGGAACTAGCATACTTTGATGTTAGTGACGTCATGACTCCACACACCAACCCTGCTACTCCTACAGTAGACCCATCACAGGTACTTGTTACCGATGACGAAGGCAATGCACAATTTGACAATAATGGTAAACCCCTTACCATTCCTACGGTCCCAATTGCCGATCTACAAGGAAGATCTTTCCTTATAACCAATCCCGATGGCACTCGGAAGCGTCTTACCATCGTAGATGTAGAAGACAGTCTTGAACGCAATAAAGACTTCATCAAGTTCAAGTGCAAGCACTCTGATCACGAACTTGCCGATATCATTGCATACAATGATGTCATCAATTACATCCATCGTGATTCAACCCAAGAAGACGGCAAACTTTGGTCGATTCGGCGAATCCTAGGACACCAAGGTCCACTGGATAACAAGCATCCTCAATACAAAGGTTCCAAGTATAACCTCTGGATTGAATGGGAAAATATGGAACGAACGTATGAACCTTTAGCCAACATTGCGGCTGATGACCCTGTTACCGTTGCCAAATATGGGAAAGACAACAACTTGCTTGACCTCCCAGGTTGGAAACGCCTTAAGCGAATCACCAATCTAGCACGACGAACCAAGAAACTCGATCGACTCGTGCATCAAGCCAAACTTTGGTCTTTCCGTACCACCCCACAGTACCAATATGGATTCAAGGTACCTCGTAACCATGAAGAAGCCCTCCAATTTGATCAAGCCAACGGAAACACCAAATGGAAAGACGCCACCACTCTGGAAATGGAACAACTCAATGAATACAACACATTCATTGATAAAGGCGTGTACAAGACAAGCTCCATCCCACCCGGGTTCCAACAGATCAAGGTACACATGATATATGCTGTCAAGCACGACGGTAGGCACAAGGCTCGTCTTGTTGCAAATGGTAATCTCACTGAGGCCCCCATCCACAGTGTTTATGCCGGTGTTGTATCTCTCCGCGGCCTACGTATGTGTCTGTTCCTAGCCGAACTGAACAGCCTATAAGCATGGGGTACCGATATAGGTAATGCCTACCTCAAAGCAGTTACTTGCAAGAAAGTCTGCATCAAGGCAGGTCCCGAATTTGGACCACTGGAAGGTCACCTATTGATCATCTACAAGGCCTTATATGGACTCAGATCATCGGTCAAATGCTTTGGTGATTTACTTGCAGCTTGCCTTATTGAACTCGGCTTCGAAAGATCCCGCGCAGAACCGGAAATCTTCCTCAAGCGTGGAATGAACAAGCATGGGGAACGTGTAGATGAACTCATATGCACATATGTCGATGATCTATGTCTTTGCATGGCAGATCCCAATTCCTTTCTGGAAATATTACAGTCGGAGCCATACAACTTCAAACTGAAGGGATCCGGACCTATGAACTTTCATCTAGGTTGTGGATTTGAGCGCGACGCGCATGGTGTTCTCTGTATGAATCCCATCAAGTTCATTGAAAAGATGGAAGCATCTTATGAACAAATGTTCGGATGCAAACCTAGCACCAAGTTCCAGTCACCCATTGCGAAAAATGATCATGCTGAATTGGACTCCTCAGCTTTTCTCGAAGAAACTGGTATACAGAAATACCAAAGCATGATTGGTTCACTCCAATGGATCATCGCCATTGGACGTTTTGATGTCCAAACAGCCGTGATGACACTCTCAAGTTTCAGAGCCCAACCACGAGACGGACACCTTGACCGTGCCAAACGTATCTACGGATATATCTCCAAGTTTAGACATTTTAAAATCAGATTCTGCGTGGAACCCCCAGATTTTATACTGACTAAACCAGACACCATCGATTGGTCCAACACCGTCTATGGGGAGCATTCTGAAGAGCTATCCGGCGACGCTCCTGCACCACTTGGGAAGACAGTAGTGTTAACACACTTTTATGCTGCCAACCTCATGCATGATATTCTCAGTGGTAAGGCTGTAACCGGCATCCTTCACTTCGCAAACAAGACTCCCATGATGTGGTTCTCAAAGAAACAATCTACTACGGAAACAGCCACCTTTGGAGCTGAATTCGTTGCAGGAAGAACTTGCATCAAGCAAATCGTTGATCTACGCCACTTGTTCCGATACCTCGGAACACGAGTCCATGACATCTCCTACTCATGGGGTGACAACGAGAAGATGATTCAAAAGGCAACCTTTCCTTACGCAAGGTTGCATAAGCGTCACAACATCCTATCGTTTCACTACGTACGAAGCATGATAGCAAGAGGTTTCATTCTAATGCTGCACATCCCAGGTAAGGATAACTGTGCAGACATTCTCACCAAGCATTGGGGACACTCAGTTGTGTATCCACTGCTCAAGCCCATCTTCCATTTCTGCAGGAATACCGGCGACCTCCTACAAGACGATGGAAGCATCATGTAAAACCTCATGACCTTTCACAAGGAAACATGGGGAGTATTAAATTCCTTTCGTGCCCAGAAGTACCAAAGCTACCCGATGGTAGGTATTCTATTCGTACGAATCAATGAGTCCCGTATCAACCAAAGTAATCGATTCCCACGGCATATCGATTCCCATGGAGCATCAATTCCCATCGCGCATTAATGGTGAGCAATCTCTGTTTTATAATATTGCCATTGTTCTTCGGTGAGCAAACTCTGATTTCATAAAGTATCACACGAGCTACGGGAGCAATTCCTGATCTTAATGATAAACATATCATGGAGTCTTCCTAACGGAACAAGAGAAGAAAACCGTTGGCGTGTGATTCTCATACAATATATATATACACACAGATGTACATACGGTCAACAACCAATGCATGTACGGAAATAATCAGCGAGTAATCTCATCACTACGCAACAGCAGTTGCAACGTATTTCACCTCAATAAAAGAGATATCTTGCATTTTGGCAAGATTTCACTTTATCTCATACTTTTAACATTCAACTGATTTAAATCCCAAAATTCACACTATTTGCTACCAACTAGTACCTGTAATCTACATTACTAAGGTCTGTCTCGCTATATCTGAATAAGTTCACAGTAAGAAGAGATCTGGCGTTTCCATAGTCTCGCCTGTAGTCCGATTATCCGTTGCCAAAAGTATCCAATCATAATTGTCACGCGTAGAGTACAATCGTTTGTCTACTAACACAATAACGCAGCGTTGCTGTTCTTCAGAAGCCTTTGAATCAGACCCTCAACGGGCCGGATTCAGAAGGAAAATAATAGATTAACAGTCGCAAGCTCCAAGGTGGCTTGCACACAAAAAAAAAGGAACAGGAGCGGAATTGAATACAATCCCTTGTGAAGACTGACTTGTTTGTTGATTTGGACTGCCCATTGGCAGCTTTCTTGGGGGTTCCCGTGAGTTCAAATAAAGGAGATAGGACATGTGAACGTCTCGGCCACATATCCCTGTAGTAACCAACAGCACCTAGAAAGGACTTGACTTGAGTGATAGTTTTTGGTCTGTCCATTCGCAGAATAGCTTCAATCTTTTTCTTCCAAGGTTTCACGGCTTCTGGAGTCATTCAAAATCCGAGAAAGTCGGTTTCCTGTACAGCCCAGTCACATTTGAGAGGGTTGCACTTGAGACCATTTTCATTCAGTCGTTGCAGAATTGTGTCCACTGTTTGCATGTGGTGGCTGAAGGTGCCATTTGTCCAGATTCCAATATCATCAATATAGACAGTGCAGTTGGTGTCCTGCAAAATGTCCTCCATGAGTTGTTGTGCCACATCTGGAGAGATTTTGACACCCATTGGAAGTCTTTGATATTCATAGCAACCATATGGGGTGACAATCGTGTATAGCTTCTTGCTTGGTTCATCCAGTTCAAAACAATAGTATTGCATGGATAAATCAATCTTGGTGAAGTGGGTGTATTTGCCACGGCGATGCATGATGTCCTGTATTCTTGGTATTGGATATGGCCTTCTGACTAGCAGTTCATTGAGTTCTCAAAAATCTGACCCCATTGAACCCTGTTGTCCATCTTTGGAATGATGAATGTAGGAAATGCCCATTCAGCCAGTCCGTCACATCTTTTGAGGACTCCATCATCTACAAGGATTCTGGAGCTCCCTTTTCAACAGTTCTTCTCTTTTGTATACGACTGCATATGGCTTCTTGTGAACTGGCTTGGCGTCGGGCTTCAGTTTGAGTGAGATTTTCTTGTGTGGGTATTTGCCTAGTTTGCCATTGAAGACGTTCAGATATTTGGATAGGACAGCTTGGAATTGTTGTTTTTCTGATGCTGTCATATGTGCTTGCTGCTCAGCAACTGAGGTTGGATCAGTTGCTTCATAAGCTCTGTCAAGGATGACAGGTGATGAAGATACGGCATCATGCACAAATAACTCAGAATCAATGGATTCCTCCAGTAATGCTTGAAAATATGCTTCTTGCAGATCTGGAGTAATATCAAAACTAGCTGTTTCGCGCATTGGAATTTGTCGCTTGTTCCATTGAATCATGCTGGATTCAAATAACAAGTTGATATTGGTGCTGCATAGAAAATCTCAACCGAAGATAATATCATATCTGCATGATTTGGATTCAAATAATCTGGCTTCACAACGCTCGATTGTTGTGTTCCCGAATTCTTGTAGTTTGAGATTCTTCATTACGACAAATAACGAGGTGTCGAATGATCCATTGGCTGTGGTTGTGATGGTCCTTGTTTTGGATTGGATTGGTAGAACTCCAAAGGAAAGTGCCCTTTTGTTGATAAGGGTTGTTGTGCTGCCACTGTCAAGTAGGGCAAGCATTGTTTTTGTTGTTTTTACAGGAATGCCTTGAATGTATTGGATGGTTGTTAAAACAATCGGAGCCACATCGCTCTTATTTGTTTTTGTAGCTACGGGATATTCCGTATTTGGTTGTAGGGTCTTTGCTAGACGCGAGGTCCAGCTTGTTGTCATCGGCTGTGCCGATGTTGCTGCTATTGTACCCGTGCCGATCGAATTGTCATCCGATTCGGCTGTTTTATTGGCTTCTGTACCCGTATTTTCATTTTCATTTTTGTTTTTATTTTTTCCGACGCCTTCATCCATAAACTGGACTCGTCGTGAGCTCTTGTCATCAGCAGATATACGTCCTGTAGGTTTCTCCCCTTCTGTGGAGAGAGTTCCTCCTGCGAGCCCAATTGGCAGGGCCAAATTGGCATCCAGAGCCTGTGGTGCTGGAGGCAGGGTGACTACTCTTGGTTGCTGGCTTCAAGGAAGCCAGATTTGCTCACCGCTCTGCACGCTGTGTTCTGCTTTGCCTCCATATTGTTGGAGGAAAGCTTCCTTTGCGCGCTGCATGTGTGCTTGGAATGATTCATTGCTGGCTGTTGTGGTTTTGCCGGCTGAGTCATTTTTCTTGTTGTCCGCGCGTTGTTTTTTCTTCTGTTTGGAGTATCTGTTCTTGGGACACTCGGACCAGTCGTGGTTGTGACCGGGAATACGGCAAGGATTAGAAGACTTTTGTCCTGGGTTCTTGTTGGTTTTGCGTTTGGAATGATTGGCATTGTTTCCAGGACGTCTCCCTTGTTTTTTGCCTCCATTCCTCAGCTTGGACTGGCGTTCCTGACTGGACATATATTCCACAATCTTTTGGGTGGATGTTTCTGCGGTGATGCCCCATGAATTTGGCCGTATTGTTCAACCCAAAGGTTGGGAAAGGTGTGTAGCAATATTATTGTTTTGCTAATTTTGCTGCGTTTTGGCCATGACCTTGTAGCTTATCCGAGTATCAAATGAGCCTGTTGATACGCAATGCATGTTCCTTGGAGTTGGTGTCATGTGGTTTCTTGCATGCGTCGCTGCGAATGTAGGTTTGCATGATTTCTCTTGCATCCCCAGCATCACAGTAGTGTTCTTGAATGTAGTCCTTGACTGCTTCTTCATAGCCTTCAATGTTGTCTGGATAATTCATCTCGTGATTGTTGTCGCGGGTTGTTTCCTGCCATTTGTGTTGTGCTTCAGGGCATAGAATCTTGGTGAACGATTCATAGTATCAGTCTTCAGATAACGGTAGGGTGTTTGCCGCGATCAGAAAGGCTTCTTCACAATACAACAATTCTTCCAGGCCCCCTTCTTCTGAAAAGATTGGTACCTTCCATTCCTGTGAATTGCCGTTGGCATCATAGACTTTCAAAGTGGCAAGTTTGTTCTTAGTCCGATCAAAGCTCGAATCATAGGTGATTGGTGGTTCACGATGCAATCCCGTCAACATGGTTGATGTACTTGCCTGGTTTAATATCCGGATTGTTTGTTTTGTTCTTTGTCGCCGGATTTGATGTTTTGATGATTAAAAATGTCGAATTGTCTTTGTTTTATTGATTAACAATGTTTGAGACCGCTTTTTCATTTCGGTTGATGTGAAAAATTTGTTACAAATTTCGGTAGGTTATTTGTTCGATAAAAAACCGTTGTCGTTCGAAAATTCGTTATTTTACAATCGAAGAAAAAAACCGTTGTTCAAAAATTTGATTGATATTCTACAGTAGCTGTAAGGGTAATTACTGTGTAACACACTAGGGGTAGAATTTGAGTAGGAGTGATAATTATGAATGGATTAATACTTTACGAAAATGGATGGAAACTTAACAGATAAAATCATGAGCGATCGGGCCATGCTGGCTTTGATCGGACCATGCTGGCTTCGATCGCTCATGGATATTCATATGGAGTCGCAATACGAATCGTGACGCCCGCCTGGCATCGGTATACCATTGTATACAGATAATGCTTCGCTACTTAATGATTCTTAGATTAGCTCAAGTCTCATTAGTTCAATTGTACGTATCCTTTGATGGTATCTTGGATAGTACGACTTGTACGATAGATTGTAATACGTAGATTGTAGTATGTAGCTTGGTACGTACGTAGCTTGGTACGTACGATTGCAGTACGTTACAGGCTCTGAGCACATTTGTTACTGGGTGTACCTTGGTCCGGCTCAATTGGAAGCATAAATCACGGACAGCCTTGAGGAGCTCCACAATGCACTTGGAACTGTCGATAGTCTTCCATGACTTGAGTCCCTTGAGCTTGGCTTTCATTCCATCATCAATCTGGCCAAGGGCCAGTCGATACACCTTCTCCATGTCTCATTGGTATTGGATCCATTTGTCTGCCTTCTTCTTGAGTTCTTTCTCATACATATTCATCAGGGTTTCCTTCAGCCCCGGCACCTCAACCATTTGTGTTGTCTGTATTGCTGGATCGATTACTGCTGTGGAGTATTCCAATGCTGTGGGCTTGATTGGTGCAAAATCCTTTCTCTCGAACCGGATCAGATGTTCAATACATGATCCCACCTGTGGGATGTACTTGGATCCTCTGAGTGTTTCGAGCCTGTCCTTGAGCTCGTTGTAGTGCTTGGCACTTGCGTCTTCGGTGATGAGGATTCCCTTCAGATCAGTCTGGTTATGCCCTAGAAATCTGTCGGGGTTTTGTTTGGGTCCACTTGGGTTCTTGGCCTTGGGAGGTTGTTGACCATTGGGCGCAGCAGCGCCGTTGGCCTTGGGTGATGGCTTTGCGGCCATGCTGGAGTAGGAAGTCTTTGTTTCCATCTTAAGTGTATCGCTTATTCGATATAGGATATTTGTTGTTGTTAGTACCTCACACTGTCTTTGAGTGTGAGAACTTAGTCGATACTTTTTAATTAATGTTGTTTGAACGTTAAATTCGATAGCAGAAATCACGTCAAGTCTGAAAAATACAGAAATACAAATAATCCTATTGACACAGAAATACAAATAATCCTATTGACTAGATTAATTAAAAAGTATGAATCTTCTGATAGCTTGACAGGTTACTCTCCAACCTCTTGCACTTTTGTCATTCTGGTTGGACAACCCGAGGTGTTATTTTGGATTACCTCAGAACATGTTCCCCCAAAAGATTTCCTTCAACGACCCCATACCTACCTATGCATATGTCGTATGTTCGTACATGCGTGCGCGCGGTGTTTCTCAACAGCACCTCCATTGGCTGACTAAGCTCAATTGATCCAAAGCACCTCTGTCGTCGTTGAACTTGAAGGCAAGACCGAAGAAGGATCAGTACTCGTCTACAGAGCATCTACAGCAGGGGGGAGTTGCAAAAGATGGTGCGAACGCTGAGCGCCGATGAGCACCTCTAGGAGCACCTCTTTTGCAAAAAGATGGATGGCTGACCGGTGGCAGAAGGGCACCTCTGTCGTCAGCACCAGCGAAAGCAGCCAAGGGGAACGTACTACTAGTACTCTTCTAGCACTGCTCTCCTACAGCTCATCCACAGGGGGAATACTGTACTCTACGGGAAGAGTGTTTGCAAAAAGTGGCGCGGATCAGTTGAGCACCTCTGTTGGTGGAGCGAAATTGAAGAGCCGATGTTCCAGCATAGATGGCGTGGATCCAAAGCAAAAACAGGAACAGCAATAGTACTTTCCTACAGATCTTTTACAGGGTGGGGGTGTCACAAAAGATGGCGCGGATCGAGAGGACGAGTGTTGCAAAAGATGGTGCGGGGACACACAGCTTCTTGTCTACAAGAGGCACGGATTAAAAGCAAGAGACTGAACACACACACAAACATGCCTAGCACCTCTGCCGGTCGTTGTCAACAATCAACCAATCTTTAGCCATACGTTTTGCTCACAGTTTTACAGGTCGCTGCTAGGAAAACGCTGCTAAGAAAACGAACGCTACCATGCTTGTTACCCTCGTTCGTGCCAAACGCAACCTCAGTGAAAATCAGAGGCATGCGGTGCTACACATTCTTCTTCAACACCAAACCTCTCCTGGACAGCTTGAGAGAAAAGCTACAAGGATGGCTGCTGCTTCCCTCAAGAAGGTGTCCCTGTTGTTATGACGTGCAGGCGAATCTGGAAGAGATACAAGTTGACTGTATCAGAAGTTTTCCCTGGAGGAGACGTATCCAGCAGGAAGAAGAAGAACTGTGGGAGAATAGTAACACCATGGCTCGTACGGAAGAGTACGTGCACTTGCCCAAAGGCTGCCTAAGTAGCAAAACAATGGGACTCAAAGGTGGGCAATTGGTGGGAAATTGATTTCGAGGAGGGGATGGTACTTTAGTAATTTCAAATTACTTTAGTATCCGTGCATGATACTTTAGTAATTTCTAGAATACTCCGTAGAATTGGTACATTATTTAGTAGTGTTTTCTGGTCTGATGATGGCATGATACTACTAGAATTCAAGTGGTACAATACCGGTACCGGTATCACAACAGAAAACACGTACTAAATTACTCCTACAAAATTATCATGCCATTGGGCGATTCCCGAAAACACAGAATATGTGTGTCACATGGCATTGATGTGTGTATTCGGGAATGAAAATCGTTGACACAGATATCTGTGCCCTAAAAACTCTTCCCATATTCATGTTCATTTTTGGAATAAGGAATTTGGCCATCGCACTTGACTTAAAATCAAACTCACCTCCATCAAAATCCTTAAGTGGAAAAACACTATTCCACTTAACACCACAAATAAACAGGTTGAAAGGTATGTACTGAGACATAATTAAAGACCAGATCAATAAGTAAACACTTGGATCCCTTATATGCATTCAAACGAATGCATTTAATACCCTGTGAGTAAATTACTTATTGCAATTGTGAAAATCCATTGGGCCTCATTTATTTCATACAAAACGATCAAGCAAAAGGTCCCCCATTGATACTATTACTTAACCTCCTAAAAGGACCGATACTATAGTAGTACAGACATATAATACAGCAAGGATCGGTTTGACACACATGATGATGAAAGAACACATAACACATAATTCCTAACAAGGGAATGAAAAAGGTGCAGTCATGGATTCCAAATGGCCGACACAGAAAATCAGTGTTTACGAGGGGTTCTCCTAAACACTTAAAAACGCTAATGTGAGTAAAAAAGACGAAAACTGAGTAACAGATGACACACAATTGTGCATGACCTAAATTACACAGATATTCTGTGTTTTCGGGAATCGCCCATTATCAGACCAGAAAACACTACTAGAAATTGTGTACCAATACTACGGGATATTTTGGAAAATACTACAGTATGCTGCCATTATCGTGATTTTCAGTCGTATTTTGAGCATTATTCACCTACGACTATTTTTGATACTCCCAGAACAGACTAGTAATACACAGCAGACTAGGGACCAGCAGGGTATATGCCAAAAAAAGAGCTAGAATTAGTCTGTACGGTAGTAGACCTCTTTCTTGCTAGAAAACACACCATGATGAATATTGAGGTTGTTGGGGCCAAGAAAATCAGAGCTTGTTGGCAGATTCATCGTAGTAGTATCAGTGTGTGGTGCATCGTCGGTTGCTGTTGCGGTTGCTATCTGTTGCCCTTCCTGGTGCGGACTCGCGGGGTGCGACTGATGGATTCCCTTTTTGCCACGAGTGGCGTGATGATGCACGAGGAGTCCCCTAGATCGGAGCAGCGCAGTGCTTGTAGTAGTTCAAACGCCGTGGATACACCAGTCGTCCCCTACTTGATCAGAGCAACACAGTGCTTGTAGGTCAAACGCCGGGGCGAGAATAACAGCGACATCACGAAGTTCGGATGCTGTGGATACACCATTCCCCTAGATTGGAGCAGCACGGTGCTTGTAGTTCAAACTCCATGAGTTGGTATGTGAGAATGTTAAGTTCCTTCTGAAAATGGCTGTTGAGCCGTATTTTGTACAGCAGACAAACAAGTTCGTGAGCAATAGTCCGAACCTCTGCTGTTCCTTCTTGAAAATAGAACACTTAACAGAAGATAGTAATAATAATATACGTATTTAAGTAACTTTAACCACTGAAGGTGGATCTAAACTACTCAGTCTGTATCCAGACTTTAACGTCGCCTCAATCGAAGAGAGTTTAAGCTCAAAGTTGTAGAACGACAAATTTGTCAAACGAATCCTGAAGGCAAGCAGGGAGAGTACAAGAACAAACTGCTGAAGGATACCGGGAGCATGATCCAAACTGGGAGCAGCTACTGGCAACCATACAGTAGGAAGGGTAAAATACTGGGAGCAGTACTGTGTGCAGTGGGACACAGGGAGCAGCACTTGGTGAAGAACTAGGAAGTGCAAGGGGTGCAGAACGGGGTGAGACACTGGGAGCAACACTGGGTGTAGAAGATGGTGATATACTGGGAGCAGCACTGGGGGCAGCGCCAGGAGTCACACTTGGTGCAGCTCAAGGAGCAGCACTGGGTGCAGAACTTGGTGAATCACTGGGAACAGCACTGTGTGCAAAGGTTGGTGATATATTGGAAGCAGCACTGGGTGAAGAACTAGAAAGGGCACTGGGGTCCGCGCTTGGTGAAAAACCAGGAGCAGCACTGAGTGCAGAAGGTGGTGATAGACTGGGAGCAGCACTGGGTGTAGCACCAGGAGCCACACTTGGTGCAGCTCTAGGAACAGCACTGGGTGCAGAACGTGGTGAAACAGTGCAGTGCCCGGAGCCAGACTTGGTGCAGCTCTAGAAGCAGCACTTGGTGCAGAACTGGGTGAAACACTGGTAGCAGCGCGAGGTGTAGAAGGTGGTGATATACTGGGAACAGCACTTGGTGAAACACTAAGAGCCACACTTGGTGCAGGGCTAGAAGCAGCAATAAGTGCCGAACTTGGGGGAAAATGAGGAACAGCACGGGGTGCAGAAAGTTGTGATATACCAGCAGCACTGGGTGCAACGCTAGGAGCCACACTTGGTGCAGCGCTAAGAGCCACACTGGGTGAAGAGCATGGTGAGGCACTGGGAGCAGAACAGGGCGCCAAAGGGAGTGAAATACTGGGAGCAGCACTGGGTGCAGTGCCCGGAGCCACACTTGGTGCAGCTCTAGGAGCAGCACTGGGTGCAGAACTGGGTGAAACACTGGGAGCAGCGCTAGGTGCAGAAGATGGTGATATACTGGGAGCAGCACTGGGTGCAGCGCCAGGAGCCACACTGGGTGCAGCTCAAGGAGCAGCACTGGGTGCAGAACTTGGTGAAACACTGTGAGCAACACTGGGGGCAGAAGGTGGTGAGATACTGGGAGCAGCACTGGGTGCAGCGCCAGGAACCAAACTTGGTACAGCTCCAGGAGCAGCACTGGGTGCAGAACTTCGTGAAGCACTGGGAGCAAGCTACTAGGTGCAGAAGGTGGTGATGTACTGGGAACAGCGCTGGGTGCAGCGCCAGGAGCCACACTGGGGACAGCTCTGGGAGCAACACCAGTGCAGAACTTGGTGTAACACCGGGAGCATCACTGGGTGCAGAAGGGGGTGATATAGTGAAAGCAGCACTGGGTGCAGCACCATGAGCCACACGCAAGGCAGCTCTGGGAGCAGCTCTGGGTGCAGAACTTGGTATAACACTGGGAGCAGCACTGGGTGCAGAAGATGGTGATATATTGGAAGCAGCACTGGGTGCAGCACCAGGTGCCATGCTTGGTGAAGCTCTAGGAGCAGCACTGGGTGTAGAACTTGGTGAATCACTGGGAGCAGCACTGTGTGCAAAGGTTGGTGAGATATTGGAAGCAGCACTGGGTGAAGAACTAGAAAGGGCACTGGAGTCCACGCTTGGTGAAACACTAGGAGCAGCACAGAGTGCAGAAGGTGGTGATATACTGGGAGCAGCACTGGGTGCAGTGCCAGGAGCCACACTTGGTGCAGCTCTAGGAGCAGCACTGGGTGCAGAACTTGGTGAGAGACTGGGATCAGCACTGGGTGCAGAACCTGGTGAGATACTGGGAGCAGCACGGGGTGCAGCTTGAGGGAGCACCCATGGTACAGCTCAAGGAGTAGCATTGGGAGCGGAACCTGGTGAGACACTGGTGCCGTGCTTGGTGAAACACTTGGGGCAGGACTGGGTGCAGTGATAGGAGAGACACTGGGTGCAACACTTGGTGAGACACTAGGAACCACACTTGGAGCGGCACTTGGTGACACACCATTGAGTGTGCCAGAATGGCCCACAGGGCTAGGCACCATGCAGCCAACCCCTCATCAAGGCAGCCTCCTGGCAATACGGCTGCTGGGACTGGAGAGGGACTGCATAGTGTCTCCTGGCAAGCTGGATGGTTGGAAGCCATTGTCGCTTGGCAGTAAGAGTGTAGCCCCGAAGCACTTGGAGAGGAGTCTGGAGAAGGGAGGGGAATTGAGGCAGAGCACCGGCTAAGCCAATGGCCAATTCAGACAAAATGGAGGCATTGAGAGATTGGTGGTGTTGTTCAGCCTCAAGCACCCCCCCCCCCCCCCAGTGCCATGGAGCCGGTGGTTCCGATACGTCCAGAGATCCCAGCAAGTGAGAAAAAATTGGTGAATCACTGCAGTAGTCCATTGGCGAGGAGACCACTTGCTACCAATCAAAGAATAGTAATCAGCTTGAATCTGATGCCAGAGGGGGGACCATCTCCCAAGAAACCAGTTGTGCCATCCAATGCGACGCTGAGCCCTTACAGCAGAGGCAATAGCAGGGGAGTATGAGGAAGGGTGGATACGCCTACCTTGACAAACCCTAGTCGTAACATCCACAATGGCAAGAGCCAGGGAGGGCTCTGTAAGCTTAGTGGTAAGGCGCTGCTGCAAAGGGCCCCTAAAGGAAGACAAGCTGTGCTTGACAGCCCCTGGGTCTTCACATGAAAGCACATGGGAAACCTTCTCCTCGTCCTGGGCACACAGAGGGCATCTGGAATGCTCCTGGTGCTGGTAATGGAGTAACTGATTGCCAACACTAATGCAACCCAAAGCAAACTTGACAAACCACCATTGCATACCAGGAGGGAGGCGCTTGAAAGCAGAGCGATGAGCACACCAATGGATGGAATTGGAAACTTGTGGTGGAATGGAGATGTCATGGTGAGTGTGCCAATAGTGAAGAAGGGGAGGACCAGAAATAAGAATGTGCAAGGCATCTGTATCAAAGCCAGAGCATTTGAGACCGTTCTGCGAGAGAGCCCAGGGCTCAAACACAAGCCGGGGATAATGGTAAGGGGGAGGAACGATTCAAGGATAGAAATGCCTTGGCCATGCCATCAACCTGATGATTGCAAAGAGCCCACCAGTCAAGAGAAAGACCCTCTTAATGACCCTGAATCCACCTGAATGTGACAGTGATTGGAAGAGCAGAGAGCATAGTGCAAATGACATAGACATAGTCAAAAGATTTCTGGGAAATAGCCAAGGGCCAGGTTGCCTGAGCCTGTTGTAGAACCGTATCCCCATCAAGGGCAATGGTGAGTGAGCCGGAGGCAACATCATAGAGATCCACCAGAGCCATACAGCAGGTGAGGACACCAATGATGCCAGCCAATTCGCTCCGGTAGGAAGACTGATCTTCGGGTGAGCCACTGACAAGGTTAGATCCAGTGAGGAACAAGGAGGGAGACTTGGTGGAGGTGGTGGGGGATAGGAGAAATGCAGATGTGCCTCGGAGGAGAAGGGGGTCATAAGAGCCGTCACAGATAGCACTGGCAGAGCTACTCAGAATGGCATCAGCAAGAGCCTGGCATCCATCCTGGGGAAGGGAGTATTTATGGAGAAGGACTCGGGGAGAAGCGCAGAGAGCATCAAATTCATCCTCTGGGGTGGCTGGGAGACACTCAAATAGATCATAGGTGAAGGGATCCTCATCTGGTGGATGCAAGACAAAGGTGGAGGGACCTACAATTCAAAACACGTTCCCACTTGACAGGAGAGAGACAAGAGTGTCGGCACAGGCAGGTTTGGCGGGAATAATGGTAGTGGTGCAGCTGTATCGGCCTCGGCCTTGAGAAGAACCAACCCTCCAGCCAGTAGGACATTTGAAAAAGAGCCGCTCAGAAGGCGGAGACAAAAGCCAAGGCCATAAAGAGGAGGACTCAGATGACAGCCAATGCCCCAGGTAGAAGGAGGGGTGAAGGGCTCTATCAGAAGGCAAGGCCAACGGTGGTAAGAAGGATTTCTGAAGGGCGCGTTGCCAAAGAAGACGAGCTGGTGGAAGCCATGGGGGAGGACAACGAGGCCAGTCAAGATGATTGCGAAGATGGTTTGAGGGCTGCAACTGGAAGGCCATTGGAGAAAGCCTTTTGCCGTCCGCAGTGCAAATGTCAGCAACGGAGATTGCCTTGATGGACATCCAGATGAGATTCAGGAGGGACAGGTCCGCGCCTCGGAAGCCAGCTGTGACAAAAGCTTGTATGAGGTAGCAGTCATTCAATTGAAGCAGAGGAAGTGCAGGGAAGTCTTCAACCATACTCACAGGGTACATGGAAAAGAACTGCCACACATGCTTATACCAGCAAGGAGTCATATAAGATGTGTAAGGCTGGTAGGGGGTAATGCCAAGATGGAAAGGGATTCCCAGTTCAAGCCGAAAGGCTTCAGCTGTGAGCCGGAGAATACGGCTGGTCTGCGAGTCACGGACAGATTCCTGAAACAGAGTAGCAATGTGACTGAATTCTTGGAGGAGAAAAGGGTGAATGAAGCCAAAGCCTTGATACAAAGAGGGACCATAGAAGACCTTGCGAGGAAAGTTGTGAGACATGCCTACCGTGCTGAGCACTGGGACCAGAGTTGGTTGGAGAATTTGGGTCCAGGTAGAAGCACTGAGCTGAGTGACTGGCATGGGATATTCAAAAGACTTCATAAAGGAGTACTTGAAGGTGTAGATGGAGGTGTTCTTCTCACACTTGGAGGACCTCACTTGAGATCCAAAGGACTGGGACTGGGACTGCAGGTGAGCAACTTGAGCTTCCTCATTGCCATCCATAGAAATGTAGACACCCGGAGTCTTGTCAGCATGATCAATCTCAAAACGATCAAGTGGTGACCGGACACCAGATTTGTCAGTGATGTTGAAAACACTGGGCATGTCGTCAACAGAGCAATAGTCCCAACCAGAACTAGTCCACTTGAAATCAATCAAGTAGCAGAAGGACTTAGAAGGTTCAATAGCGCCACCAGTAGCAATGAGACCTCCAGCCCAACAATCTAAAGCTGCCTGGAAATCAATAGCCAGAGCCTCACCAGAAGTAGTAGAGGAGGCACCAGCGCAGACAAGATCGGTGTCATCCACAAAGGCAAAACCAACCAGGGAAACAAGCTGGAGGGATAGAAATGTGAGGAGATGGACCCCATGTCCTGCATTCTGTATCATCCTGAAGAAGACAAGAAGGCTCTCCAGCAGTGCGTTCCTTCTGACATTTCCAGGCAGCAGCATTTTCAGCCGGGCTGACAGAATAATCAAAGGGAGCCAAATGCTGAATAGAGGCAGGCACTTGAAGGCAAGTAAGGAATTCAGTCAGGTACCGGTCAGTTCCGGGAGGAGGAATGTAGGAGCCAACAAGGACCTCAGCTGAGGCAGGTCCAGTTCCCAAGTATCTGAAGGCCTGGATGAAAGAGGGGGACATGGAGGGAGTGTGTAGGCATTGTTGCTGACGACAAACATTGGATGCAGCCATGGCTGGCACCATAGTGGACTGAGACTCCAGGACTTGTTCAGTGCCATCAGGTCCAACTGCAACAGCATTCAGAACAGCAGTCTTATGAAGACGACCAAGCCCGAGATCCCTTTGGAGTCGTTCACGGCGCATGCGTGCCCGAATCTGGGAGGCACTCTGATGGTGGGGCTTGCCTTCAGCAAGAAGAGCATCCACCAAGCCTTTGTTGAAGGAGTCCCGCCAAGAGGGGGCCAGAAGTTTGATGGCACGGTATTGCTTGTTGGCTTGCTTCAGATGGGGGACAGCAGTGGCAAGATCACAGTGTTCACCCTTGTATAAGGAAAGATTACATGCCAAGCGCTTCACAATGGTGTGGCTAGTGGAGACACCTTGCCGAAGCTGCACTATCCCCCACCAGAAATCAATTGTGTCACGGTAGACTTGTAGCTTGGGAGACCAAGGGATCATTCCCGTACAAAGACGGCAAAGATGTTGTTCAACAGACAGACAGATGGAAGCAGAGGTGGCATGGAGAACATCATAGGTAGTGAGAAGGATGTCACGCACAGTTGTATCACCAGATACATACTGAGCCAGCAGGTGCTCAAGCTTGGTCTGAAGGGCCAACACTCCGGCAGTAGCAAAAGCATGTTTCACCCGCTTGAGATAGCGCTGCCAAAGATGAGGGGGGGAAGATTTCAGGCAAGGGAGAGATGAACGCACAGGAGGTGGCAGGTGTTTTCCCATGATGCTGCCGTTACAAACTTCTATCCAAAGCAAGCGATGGTCAGAGGCCATACCTTGCTCACCACCAAATGCACAGTAACCAGCTCTGAAGACATCAACATGCTCAGTAACCCAGATGGCATCAATGGGAGTCCTGGTGGTATTCCTGTTGTAGGTGGCAGGGGGGGGAGTTGAGGGGTGTGTAGTCAAGATAGCATCCGTGAAGCCAAGTGATGTGAGCTCGGAGGACAGACCATCAGATCGGACATCAGAATTATGGTCAATCCCTAAAATGACTGAGTCACCAGCCTCTAAACACGCTTGAAGGGCAGCTGTGAGATCACAGCGAAAGAGGATACGGGAGTTGGGGCAGGGAAGGTCGTCCTCAACCTGGAAGTAGTGACAGTGTTGGTTCCAAACAGAGCCAAGGTCCCTGTCATTTTCAACAGGGCAGTAGGCAGAAAAGAAGGTAACCGTAGCTTGAGCCCTGCCTTGAAACCTGACAAATGTCAACCGTCCAAGCCCAGATGGATCAGCCCCATGGGCAAGCTTGTGAGAGTGAAAGAGCCGATCAATGGTGAAGCCCTTACCGCCAGGGAGACGCCAAGTACCAGTGGAGGCCTCATGCTTGTTGCTAGCAAGGTAGGAGAAACTGGAAGGGCATGCCTGTTTGATGCAAGAGTGGAAAAGGTCACAGAGGAGAAGCTTGAGTTCATTCAGACAGTTCTCTGCATAGAGAGCAACCCCAGCCTTGCTTTTAGCAAAGCGCCAAGAGTTGTGATGAGAGCGAGGCATGAAGGCTGACTTTCGCTGGGAGCCAATGTTTTGGAAGATAATGAGGGTGGAGTTGGAGGAAGGAGCATGGGGAAAGAGATGTCCAAAAGCATCAGAATCCTTGGCAACAAGGATGTCCCCATGAAGATCGGATTGAACAAGGCGGGAAACGGGAGGAGTTGAGGAAGGGGAAGAAGGACTGGGGGTATCCAGGGGGTATCCAGGGGGGGATTGGAGTTGGGGGGCATCCCACCAGGCCCCAAAGGAGATATCCTAACCATGATCAGAAACATACCGTGTCTGTTGCACGGAGGAGGAAGATGGCAAAACATAGTTGGGGGAGACATGTTGGAGCACGTGAAGACACACTAGGAGCCACACTCGCGCTAGGCGCAGCATGGAGGGAGGCACTAGGGGCAGGGCTAGGAATGTTGCTGGATGAGACACTGAAAAACACACTGGGTGCAGCGCTGGGTGAAACACTGGGGGCAGCACCTGTACCTGGGTCAGTGCTAGTAGTGACACTAGTGACACGGGGTGCAGAGCATGGTGCAACACCGGAGGACACATGTGGTGCTGCCCTAGGTGTGAAACTAGATGCAACCCTGGGTGAAGCACTGGGGAACAAGCCAAATACATCGTAGGGTGAAACATTGGGAGCAGCACCTGGGGCAGTGCTAGTAGGGATAATGGGTGCAGAACATGGGGAAACACTGGGAGCCACACAAGGGGCCGCGCTAGGTAGTATGACACTGGATGCAACCCTGGGTGGAGCACTGGGAAACACTCCAAATGCATTGCTGGGGGAGGCGCTGAGAGCAGTACCTGGTGCAGTGCTAGTAGAAACACTGAGTGCAGAACATGGTGAAACACTGGAAGCCACATTGGGTGCCGCGCTGGGTGTGACACTGGATGCAACCCTGGGTGAAGCACTGGGAAACACTCAAGAGGCAGTGCTGGGGGAAGTGCTTGGAGCAACACCTGATGCAGTGCGAGTAGAAACACTGGGTGCAGAACATGGTGAGACACTGGGAGCCACAGTTGGCGCAGCGCTAGGTGTGACACTGGATGCAACCCTGGGTGAAGCACTGGGAAGCACCCCAAATGCATCACGGGGGGAAGCGTGTAGAGTAACACCGCGTGCAGCGCTAGTAGAAACACTGGGTGCAGAACATGGTGAAACACTGGGAGCCACAATTGGTGCAGCGCTGGGTGTGACACTGGAGGTAACCCTGGGTGAAGCACTGGGAAGCACCCCAAATGCATCACAGGGGAAAGCGCTTGGAGTAACACCTGGTGCAGTGGTAGTAGAAACACTGGGTGCAGAACATGGTGAAACATTGGGAGCCACAGTTGGTGACGCGCTGGGTGGGACACTAGAGGCAACCCTGGGTGAAGCACTGTGAAACACTCAAAAGGCATTGCTGGGGGAGGCGCATGGAGCAACACCTGGCGCAGTGCTAGTAGAAACACTGAGCGCAGAACATAGACTGGGAGCCACAGTTGGTGCCACGCTGGGTGGGACACTGGATGCAACCCTGGGTGAAACACTGAGAAACACTCAAGAGGCAGCGCTGGGGGAAGCGCTTGGAGCAACACCTGGTGCAGTGCTAGTAGAAACACTGGGTGCAGAACATGGTGAAACACTGGGAGCCACAGTTCGCGCAGAGCTGGGTGTGACACTGGATGCAACCCTGGGTGCAGCACTGGGAAACACTCAAGAGGCATCGCTGGGGGAAGCGCTTGGAGCAACACCTGGTTCAGTGCTAGTAAACACTTAACAGAAGATAGCATATGCTAGTTTCTGGCGTGTGTACTTTCTTTGATCTCTAAGTATTGATTACTTCAATCGTACGAGTGACGATCAATCGATTCTCCATAATTTGTTAAGTATGGCTTCGATCGTAAGAATGAGTCACTTGGCTCACAAGATTGAGCCATTTGATCGTAATGATGAGATACTTAGCTCACAAGATTGAGCCATTTGGTCCATAGCGCGAACAAAAGGAATCGTGTGCGAGTGAAGGGGACGCGCGCGACTGAAAGATGAGATACAATCGTACCTCTACCATGCTAGGCACGAAAGAAATTTAATAGAGAAACGCTGGAAAACACTCAGCTGCTTATGATAAAACACTTAAAAATACTTTTGACCGGTAAGAATAGCTGAAAATATATGCTGATTTGCTCAACAGAAAAAAACGCAAAAAGCCAGGATGTAGTAGTTCTACTATATCCAACTGTACGGGGAAACCGCCAAAAAGGTTTTTAAAATCCAGGATATAGTAGTAGGGATCCTAGTACTAGATCCAACTGTACGGGGAAGAACTGCCAAAAAGGTTTTTAAAATCCAGGATATAGTACGGATTCTACTAGATCCTACGTCACTTAAACGATGCTCGTGGTTGCGTCAAATTCATGCGATGTATTTAAAAAATTCCGAAAAGTTTTGTTGTTCGCATTGCAAAAAATCTACGTATTTTTGCACGGAACAACTTGAAGGAGGGCTATTTGTTCACCGATAGCTTCAGCCCCAGTATTATGGTTGCTTCACAATTTTGCTATCTAAAACTTCGTTTCATGCTTACCCCAATAATATTTATTCTCCATTTGATTGTTGTATTTTCCACACAACACTCATGTTTTGTAATAATATTCTCTATGTAAAATGATATTGTTGTAGCATTATTACAAATTTCTTCACAAATATATGAGCTTCTTGATAACCAGCAATCTATTCTGTTACACCCATTTCACAACACTTGTACTATGAATATTGAATACCAAATGCCAACAAACCTATGTTTGTAGGAAGACAAAGAAAGTATTTTATCCGCATGTGCCATAATCTTGTTCATACTATTCAATTTTAGCAGCAGAAAAAAATTATTGTGGCAACCGACATTAAATACCAATAAACTACTAACTGCTGTACCATAGTGTTGTTACCACCACTTACTTTTATAATTTGTCTCTGTTTGAGAGGTAATATTTGTAGTCCTTGTCCTCCTTGTCAAGAGTGTTCATCATGTCAAATTTTCACTTCCGTTTTTTTCCTTTGTGTTATCTTCTTCCTCCTTATGTTGTTGTATATCATACCCATTTTGCTGTTGGTATGTTTTAAGTAGTTCAATCTCTTAACCATGTGTCTGTTGTTACTTCCTTCGTATTTCTATTTCATTTTTGACATATCTTTATAGGTCTTGTCCCTCCTCACTCCATCCCTCTTTAATTCCTGACTTACTGCTAGTGAATTTCTTTCTTATCATTGTCGCCTTTGTTGTGTTTAGCCAGGATCTGTAGTCGTTGTAAAGGAAAGGGAGCGCAAACGCTTCATTACTCAAGGTCAAACTGTTACTGATTGTTGTTTGTACCAATTTTTGTTTGAAGTCCGTCTGTTTTGGCGACACTGCTCCAAGAATTCTTTTGAAGAAATATTGGAATTCTGGTGTATTTTTTTGTCGATAGTCTTTGTGTAATTTGTACTTATTTTCTGAGTTGGTGTTTTTGTTTTCCATGATTAGAACTTTTCCTGGGAAGCTATCCGGTATCTGCTTGTTCCTTTCATCATCTAGGCATCAGTGTTAACGATATGGTATGGATAGTAATTTGAAAATGTGTATACTGGGAACTATGTTGTTCTTGTTGGTTCTTACCTTTATAATTTTTCCTTGCTAGTGTCTGGGCATTGTGCCTACATGTAGTTATTGCTCTGCAAAAAAATCCATTCCACTTTGGTGCATGGATGTTCCATGTCGTTGGTACTTTGTTTTCATGATTTAATTTTACAATCTTGGTAATAATTGTCTTTATGTATTGTGAATCTTGTTTGGTCAGTATTGGGAATTTCATTTGCCTGAACGTCTGTTCCTTGATGTACACGGTAATGTAATCTTTAAAGTTTTTGTCAGTGCGCTCTTTTGTTGCCTGTATTGCATCGCTGCTGATACTAGTAGTGCTATTGGTTGTATCTATTTGGTTATCATTTGTGTTTGTTGGCTCACTTCCTGATACACTGCTTGCTGAGCTGTTAGTTCTCTGTGTGTCAATCATTGTACCCTGAACCATTGGTGTGCAAATGTATTTCATCATTATTTCTTCGTTAAATCGGAAATAGGAACTTACCAACGATTCGTTTTCATTGATTTGGTGCGCTAGTATTATGGGAGTTGAATTGTTTTGGAGTGTGCGTATTTTAGTTTTCATTCACACTGTCGTACTGTGCTAAAATTATTAGCTGTTGTAAGTGCTTGATTTACTGCATCCTGATGAGCTCGGTATCACCACTTATTTTTGTATTGTTGCACTTTTGTGGGGGGTTGTACTGCCCATCATTTGTCTGTGCGTTCCCTGACAATGTGGAATGCGGTCTCCAGAAAATCCTGGTGTGGACAAAAATCCTGGCGCGGAGTCCAATAGTACTGTGTACCCCACCCCAGGAATGGTATGTTCCACCGTTATAGTCTTAGCCAAAGCATAGTAATATTTTGTGTGTCCGGGTGTATGATGAGAGCAGTAATGTATGACAGTAAGAAGTTATGCTGGAGGGGTGAAATCATTTTCTGTACATTTCATGACAACAATCATGGAACATCATTGCAGAAGTATATTACTGGAATGGCATTGCAGGCTTTCTGTTTGGAACTTGTTCAAATTTGAAATCTCAAAATAGAGCATCAAATCTCAAAATTGTGCATCGGTGTTTCATTTCATTACGCTTCTTTGTTTTGGTCGGTTTGAAGCTTTTCTTTTGGAAAAGCATTGCAGGTTATACATTTTACTGCCCGTTAAAGTGGACAGAAGATCTCAACATAGACCATCAACTCTCAAAATTGTGCACCGGTGTTTCATTTTGTTACGCTTTGTTTTGGTCAGTTTTAAGTTTTAAAATTTTCTTTTGGAACGGCGTTGCAGGTTATACATTTTACCGCCCGTTAAAGTGGACGGAAAATCTCAAAATCTTTGTACATTGTTGCATGATGTTCAGTTGTTGTTTGAGGTGTTGTGGTTTAAAGTTTTGTCAAACATGTTTTTCATTTCATCAGTTTGGGAGGTCTTCATATGTCATGTTTGGTTGTGTTATCTGATTTGTCATGCGGCAAGTTACTGTTACCAAATTGTAGCAACTTAGATTGCTTCAACACAATTTTATTTTGGTGTTCTCTAAATTGTGAATCAAAGAATGCCACAACCAACGACAAGGAGGTCAAGAAGTATGTCTCAACAAGCTCCACTGCCTGATGAAGGTGTTGGCAAAAAGCCCACTATTCCACAAGCAAATGCATCCGCAGCCGCAACCGCAGCCACGGAAGACAACACACCCGCACAAGACAACACTATTCTATGAGCAAATGCAGCCGCAACGGCAGCCGCAGAAGACAACACACCCGCACAAGACAACACTATTCCATGAGCAAATGCAGCCGCAGCCGCAGCCACAACCACAACCGCAACCACAACCGCAGCCGCAGCCGCAGCTGCAACCACAGTCGCAACCACAACCGCAGTCGCAGAAGACAACACTATTCCACAAGCAATGCAGCTGCAGAAAACAACACTAATCCACCAGCAGATGAAGTCTCAGCCGCAACCGCAGCCACAGAAGACAACACTAATCCACCAGCAGATGAAGTCACAGCCGCAACTGCAATCGCAATCGCAGTTGCAGAAAAGAACAGTGATCCACCAGCAGATGAAGCCACAGCCGCAGACACAGACACAGCCAAAGCCAAAGCCAAAGCCACAGCCGCAGTCATTCCCAAAACAAGAAGTTTGTCTCAAAAAGGTCTAAAATCTCCTCCGACCCACCCAGTGGGTGCAGAAAAACGAAAGCAGAGAAGATTGTCTGTAAAACCAGTTGGGAATCAAAAGAAGAGAAGTTTGTCTTGAACAGTTTGACAGGCATCCGTTGCGAAATGAAATGAGAGGAAACTTTCTCTAAAATCTTCACCGCACGGTCTGCATGGTGGAGAAAAGATCCCTGGTCCACCATCAGTTGTTCCCCCAATAGCAGATCAAGGAGTCACAGGTGCACGACCTTCGGTGTCTTTGGACAATGAAGCCGGTGGTACTTTATCATTGGAATTATTTGATGATGACTCCCAATACAAGGTTCACACAGATGCGATGAAAAGCGTGTCAAAGCTTGCCATGAAAAGCAGGGTCCTAATGGCTTCTCTGACAATATTTTGACTGACAAATTGATCACTGCCGTAAGTCAGGACATTTATCAGTCTTTAGCGAGCTGATGAATAAGGTTTTCATCTTCACCAAACTCTTTTCAGATGGCAATGGGTGACAAGCCATCATTGGGTCCTATACCAAGGGTTGTTGACGGGATGGTAAATCTTTTTCTGCGTGACTTGGGTTCACAGTTGATAAAGAAGGTCTGCATCTTGGATCCAAATGAACTGATAACCCATTTCCAGGACTACAACATGAAAGATAAATGGAACGCCTTCAAGAGAGTGCTGAACTCCATTAATGAAATCAATGATACTAGTACAGCAGGTATGACAGAGTACACCCACGTCAGAGGAGAAGACAAAGTAGCCAAAGGCAAATTCCATGCTGTTTGGTTGACGAATGTTGTTAACTACGACGCCATACTGAAGTACATGAAAGTCTATTTAATCCTACTTTGGTGGTACGTACATTGTGTTGAATTCCCACTGACACCTTCCACTGATGACGAAGGTCCGTTTTTCCATCAACAATTTCAAGATGACGTAAACAAAGGGAAACGATATGTTCGCCAGATGGTCTCTTTCTTTGATGGTCTTTCCTTTCACCACGCACTCAGGCATTTTCTTTCAGCAAGTCACTCCTTCAAACAAATGGACCAAAATATGAATCAAATTTGGGGGCAGGAAGTTTTAGGCAGACTGACAAGAGAAGGTGCACCAGCAGTAGAGTTAGTCCCCTCTACAGATTCCCCAAAACACCTCAAGTTGGATTGGCCATCCGATGTGTCAAAGGCACATCTTGCGTTTCAAAAGGTCTTCATGCATTTGTGGGTGCAGTTTCAATGAGAGAAGGCACAGATTTTTCAAGAAGTCAGCCTAGACCACTTTGCTGATGAGTCATTCCTTCATGACAATTTGAACAAGGAACTATTGCCCAATCTGTATCAGTCTTCAATTCTGGTTGGACAGTACAAAATACCAGGAGTGGACAATTTGGTCAGGAAAATTCAATTTAAACTGTTATCTTCTCTTCACTTTGGCAAGATTATGGAGCACCAGAAAACTTTGAACAAGTGTTACAGAGTAGGTGTTGACTTTGCCAAAAATTTGTTCACTCTTTCTACTTTGAAGTTGTCAAAAGAATGGGACCTATTTGTTGAGAACTTGGTTCCAGAACATGAACAACATGTGAAGACATTGTTGCAGCTGAGTTTCTCTTGGGTTGACAATGTACTTTCCATGCAGCAGCAAATTGAAGAGTTGGGTCTTGTGTGCGAAGAGTTGCTCAACAATGTTCTAACAGCTCAGTTGTCACGTGGTCCTAACGGTACATGTGTCCCGGTTACTCAGATTATGGTTTTGAAAGCAATAGTTAAGGCAGTACTGGACAACAAAGAAACAACATCTGTTGACATTGACACTGCACACGAGAATATGAACAAATATTTGAAAGTGGAGTGCCTACTATCATTGTCCAACTCCAACCCTGGCAAACCTTACCACAAAGATTGGTTATTCACTTTCACCACAAATGAAGCTTGATCCATTCAATTTGAAGAATAAACTCCACCAGAGCTTCAAAGAGGTGAAGAATGTAGAAAGATTTACCCCCTGGTAAAAGAGAACTACAGCTTATCCGTGACAAGGTTCCTTAATTTTGATGAGAACTGCACGTACACGCTGGACAACCAATTGTTCTGGGAACATATGAGACTCGTATTCTGTGATATTTTTATCACGCGACCGGAAATACTACTCAAATGTTGTAAATGTATCAAGAGGTCCCTGCAATTTCTCACAACTTACAATTATCTATCGGTTGGAGGGAAATTGTTCGTTCCTTTGACTAAGGAACTTCTGTGTGCCGTATTCAAGAAGAAAAAATACGTCTTGGAAGCAAACTTGGAAGTAAGCTTTGTATCAGGAGAGGATGAAAAGAATTTACAATCTGATGGCAATTCTTTGATGCAACTTTTCCAGAAAATAAATGTACCAAGAATTCAACGTCACAATGCAGTCAGCTTTGCAAAGTGGGACTTCCTCAAGAAGCAAGGGAAAAACTTTGCTACCTTTATCAAAGACAACGGCGCATATTCCATCTGGTGGCTAGTGTTCACTAACAAAGGGCTCAGTGGAGTGAAATCATTCTTTTGATTTCCTTCGGAAGAGAAATCAACAGTTGACCCACAGTCAGAAAGTGTTGAACCTGGATCCGGAGATGATCCCAAACGACAGGTGGAAGGAAGTGGAAAGGAACAGTCCGCCATCCTAACACAATCCAAGACAACCCATCCACAAAGAGAAAGAGAAAGAAGTCAAAGAGGCAATCATTGAAAAGTGCCGATTGCAATGGGATTGCTACTCAACGGACGCCACATACTCCACACACAAAAGGTTTCCTGTAATGGGCAATGAGTACAAGGAACCTATAGACGAAGTACAAAGGGAAGACCTCAATCCTTTTTTGTACCATTTTGAAACAGGGTATGACTGTCTATGCAACAGAAATGGACATATTGTACTCACACTCCTGGACAGATGCAAGATGACAAATATGGTACAAAAAAAGCTAAACAGCAGTGAAGGGGATTTTGAGGAAGCCAAAGTTGCCACGGTTTGGATAGAGGCACTGGACTACGTCCACTAAAAATTATTCCCGGACCATGACAAAGGCAACACATATGCAACAAACCACATTTGGGGTCTGGGTATCATTCTGTGCTACCTTCTATGTGGTTATTTCCCACTGAATGGGAAGGCAGGCATACATTGTTATGACACAATTGTCATTGGACCAAAAGCAGACCCAAAAGGACAAAGCAAAATGAAAATGGACAGGCGTAGTTTTCCAGCAAAGCCATGGTGCCAACTGACGCAGCCAGTAAAAAAGCACATTAAACAATGTATACATTTTCATCCGGGGAACCGTTCCTGTCTGAGGATGATTTGGTTGACCGATTGGTGGATTATGATTATGGGGTATGTAATTGTGAAGGAAGGTTTGAAAAAAGTAATGTCAATAAGCCCTATTGAGGAATCTAGAAGGAACACAGAACAAGCCGATGAGGTAAAGCAACCAAACAAAGAAACAAACAAAAAACTTAGGAAAGAGAAGTGGGATTCATTTATGAAGAAAGCGACAAAACAGTCTAAGAGAAAAAAAAGGAAACTAAAAGAATTAGCAAATGAAGAGAAAAGGGAGGAAGAAGATGGAAACAAGAGGAACATTGTGCACTGGCTACATCTTTACAAAAAACATTGAAAATTACCTGAAGATTTGGAGGAGTACAATAACTATCCCGTTCCTCGTGGCGCATGGGGATGTGTGAAACACTACTACACGCATTATTGCTAAACTTGTTGCTACTTACAAATACATACACTTTGCTGTCATAGTTAAAAACTTCAATAAAAAATTAAGTACTGTGAAAATTATTTGTTACAAATTAAGAAGTCATGATTGCCGTTCCAGACAACTCAATCTGCAACAACGTTGCAGACACTTAACCCTGCAACGCTGTTCCAGACATTGTGCTTATTTTCTGTTCCAGGGAATTCAATCTGCAACACCGTTGCAGACACTTAACCCTGCAACGCTGTTCCAGATATGGCGTTTATTATCCGTTCCAGGGACATCAATCTGCAACACCGATGCAGACACTAAACCCTGCTATGCAGTTCCAGACATTATGGTTATTTCCCGTTCCAGGCAATTCAATCTGTAAAGCCATTACCGGCACTTAACCCTGCAATGTCGTTCCAAACATTGAGCTTATTTCTTCTCATACACCATTCCGGGGTTAAACAAAAATGGAACGACAATCAACCATGTTGAAATAGACCGCATTGGAGTTGCACCAAAAGAGAAAATTGTGTACGAAACTTCCGATCCACCAATTCAAAAATGGAATCCTGGCCCTCACTTCACCAATGCGTCGTGGTCTCTTTTCGCTTTGTCCCTCTTGCTCAAGATTGGGTCAACAGAAAGAAAGCAATGAGCAATGGCGTAATAACCATCGTGTACTAATTCAAACCCGCTGACGGAACTTCCAGGGGGGAAAGGGCCTTCAAGATGAAGCAGGCACAGAATCTGACATGGATAAATTTGCAGTCCACGTCCGTCAAGGAGGTCTAGTTGAAAATTTTCCCAGTTGTACCATACGTTTGACAATTGTCCAGAATCAAACTTAAACAATGGATGTACGCAAAAAAGTAACCCTGTACCACGATAATCGTCATACCTCTTGTGCTCAGTGGATCCACAAAGCGTGCTGGTCCCTGTAACCGTTGCAACAAAATGTGAGAACATCCGATGGAAAACATGGTACACTTGCATTTTTTTTGTTCCACTTCATGTAAGGCAAACCATCCATAACACAAATCAAAAACCTCATTCCAGCTGACCAACCACCAGCTGTAGGATGACTTACTCCTGTAAACAATTCATGATGAAACAGATCAAATTCACAGTCAATTTGATCAATAGTATGGTATTCCATCAATTGCTTGCAGGTTTGTTTGATTAGTGTGGATTTGATTTGTTGGGTTCTCTTTGCGGGAGCCTTCACTTTGGTTGTATGGTTGCTCTCACTTGCTGCAGAGTCCCATCCTGTTGGAGGACCAAATAATCTCATGTACTGTGATAAATGAAAATACATGTGATTCTTCACCAGATTGTTACCCTCTCCCTTACTTTGTTGTAGGTAGTTATTTATACAGTTAATGAAATGAACAACCATCTTGTCAAGATTTGAAACACCCTTGCTGTCTTCTTTGAAAACCTCATCAAATGTTCCAGAGTATTAAAGGAACTCTTCCATACCCAACAACAACTCAAGGGTATAAATACGTTTGTCAATATCTTCCTCACACTTTCAGCTCCTATTCTCAAGATTTGTTGTTGTTCTTGGGGACAACAACAATTGACAACCTTCAGCAGACAAAAGTGCAAGCATCTGAATATAAAGCATGCCAATGTACTGGTTCCCCTCCTTCTTTGCTGTATGTATCAACTAAGCAAAATTGGTTTGCGGAAAATCACAATCGAATTGCCTCTGAACAGCAGCACCATAGTAACTTGCTATACGGTCCATGTCACCAAGTAGGTGTATGTTATTCCCTAAAAAATCCTCATGGAATGTCTTCACTGTTTGCTTTGTGCAACCAAGTTGGTACATATGGATTATCTCTCCTGATGACGCTAGATGAATATTCTGTGGGTTTTCTCCAAAATCAAGATCATAAAATGCATTACCGTTATGAACACAGTGGTGGGAGACATTCTTGAAATACTGTTCAACATTCACTCCTTCCTCCACTGTTGGAGCAGTGAAAATTGGATATCTTCCATAGCCAAACAGATAAATATTCTTCCCCATTTTTGTGCTTAGACACCTGCATGTTCCCACTTGGTAATTGAAACGGGAACCTTCAGAACATTCACACAAGTGTTGTTACCAAGTGCTCTTGGACAATTGCAATGCCTACAGATCATCTCTGTTATGGCTGTTTGATATGTCCACAAAGTTGGTCATGATGGGGAGTATCACCTATGAAATAAGCGACTACAAATTTCATTTGAACACACCATTTCTTATTGTTCCACCGCAAATTAGACCATTCAATACCATCCGTTAGGTTACAGGCATCGTTCAAAGAAGAAAGAGCCAAACAGAGGCCAGAGTGAAGATTGTTCACATTGTTGATCAATTCGTCACCTTTATCACATGAACCTATTGGATGAAAATATATAGTCCCCCACGCATCCGGCCCAGAGTTCTGAGTTAAGGTGTTGAATATGCCAAGTGTCATGTTCAGTAGGGTAAGAGTGGTTTGACCACTATTATTGATTGCAATGTCATTCATGTAGAGAATAATAGGCACCAAGGTTTCATTGGAATCTGATTTGCATCTCCTTTCCCAAGTATTGATCCACCATTCACCATGGTGGAATTTGTCTAATCAATATTACCTTGTAGTTCCGGAAACCAGACTGGTAAGGTTGGGTCTTCAGCATGGGGGAAAGACAGATTTTCTTCTTTTATCAACGTGACATTTGTTAATAGGGAATGAAGTGCTTTTCGGAAGGACCAGATGTAGATTTTGTTTACAACTGGGAATGTCACCAGCACAAATTGATTTCTCATAACACCAGTCCATAAGATGAGGTTCAAAGCCATCACCTTCTATTTCAGGCACAGTTGCGTAAATGTCCTTCATGACACTTGACCTCGTCTTTATGAGATTTCCTTTTGTCAATGAAAATAAATTAAGCTGCTCAGATTCAATAGCCCATTCATACAATTCCTTCTATGCAACTAAAGTGTGCTATGATTCCACATTATTTTCATTAACTTGATTTTCACCTTTAGTTTGTCTGATACATGCCTTCTGGCATTGGGTGTCATAATTGAGGTGCTTGAACCAGAAGGAGAACCAACAACAGAAATGTTGTTACCTTCTCTATCAACACTCAGAGAGGGGGGCAATTTGATGTCAATTCCTTCTTCCTCATCCTCATCAGTAGGAGAAAAACAATTATCATCAGAAACAGAGTCATCGTCATGGCTGTTTAATTCCTATCCAATCAAGGCACGCTCCATTAGTTTGACAGAAGGGTTGAACATAACTTGATTGTCGAACGAGTGTTTGTTAGACCTAATTTATCACTAGCATCCTGTGGCTTCTTGGATTTTTGGATGAATAGGGAAGATGTGAAATCATCTACTCCCAAAGATTCCTTGTAATAAGAATAGCATGATTCGTTATGTGAGAGATGGCTCAGAAGAGCAGGCAAAACTATTAGTCTTTTATTCTTTCTTTGTCTTGCTGTAAACAAGGGGGTTTCTTCTTCTTGGTAACCTTCTTTTTTCCATAACCAGTAGTGATTGGAGGAGAGTCCAGGTAGCAACGTTTACAATAAACCTGATATTTGGGAGTGTGGACCATTGTTAGTACCCAGTAATAACAATAAAAATGAGGAACTGATTGAGATTGTGAAATTGCAACCATGCACTATTTGTTTCAGGCATCAATTTCAGTTCCAGGCCACTGAATCAGAAACAGATGCCAGTGGGATAGGAAGATGTAGTGCTGTGCATCAAAATATTTTGAGTCCGACATTAATTTCAAAAAATTGGGCGAAATTACAACGGGGGACCGGTGGAGTCTGGCCCACACATGCATGTGATTCCAATCCAGAGCAAGAGAAGAAGCAACAGCAGCAACAAAGACCGAACATCAGCCCCTAGCAATAATCCTCTTCCTCTTCCCTTTGTGCTCTCCCTTACAACCATGGGATTACATATGATAATCACCCCTCCTAACGACTTGATATTCTTATTCCTCGTAAAAAAATTCTTAGAAAACACTTTGTTCCAGGTCCCTACTTGGTATTTTGGCTGAGCTATTGCTTGGCAGCATTACCCCTCCTCCACCTCCAGTCATGTATGCCTCCAGTTGCGTGTGCCTCCGGTCATGTACGCCTCCGGCTGCGTGCACCTCCGGTCACGTCGTGTGCTGATTTGATCCAACACATTCATTCACAATGCCTTCACAAAGCCTTCACAAAGCCAAGGGGCCCAGATGATACCAGTGCCTCCTCAAGCAGAGTGGGCAATCCATTCAAGCAACACGAGCACTTCAAGGCATTCCTTGCATGCCAAGATCCTTGTGTCCCAATGCCTCCAAGGAAGGAGTATCCAAACTGGAAGATACAGCCATTGATTAACAAGTGGATAAATTATCAGTGTCCTTGTGCTTGGCTGTTAGCTCAAAGTATTCCAGTGGATGAAATGACTATGCGCTTCAAGGGTTAACACATTGACAAATGGCACATCACGTACAAGAGGGAGGGGGATGGCTTCCAAGCTGATGCATTGTGTGAAAATGGATATTGCTACCAAGTCCACATGAGGAATGATCCAGCCCCAAAGAAGTATCTTGATATGGGATTTTCCCCTCTTCATTTGCACACCATCTTCTTATTTGACTCCCTGAAGGATGAGCATGGCCATGTTTGAATGAACAACTTGTACAACTCGGTTATGTTCTGTAAGGCTGCTTTCTGGGATTCCAAGAGGGTCCTTTGTCATGGAGTAGCATGGAAAGTCAATCATGGGATCCCTGACTGGTGTGTATTCCAACAGGAGCTCAAGAACATACATGCTGAGCGGGCAGCGCAGGGAACTGTGAAAGCTGCTGTCCTTGAAGGTGATCCAGAGTGTGCCTTCTTCATTGCTTCCATTGTCAATGACACAAAGCCTGTACATTATTTGAGTATGGTTGCTCGTAGTGTGATTGAATGGGTGGAGAAGGAGAAGGTTATCTACAATGTGGAGACTGACAAGAAGGAGAAGATGGAATTCTTACAATTAAACCAACTTGACACCTACAACAATGGAATGGGGATGTGGATATTGCTGATCAGCTTAGAGGAGTGTACAGGCTAGATGGGTGAGTCCAGAATTGGAAGTGGTGGTGGTATGTTATGTTTTGGGCTATTGGAGTGCTCCTGACAAATGCCTACAAACTGTACTTGAGTGTGTGCAAAGAAGAAGGTGTTAAGAACCCCCGTTATAAAGTTCATTACAACTTCAGAAGAGATATTGGTGAGTACTGGGTAGATCCTAAAGCAGTTGAAGTGGAAGCAGAAGCCCAGATGTTCTTCATCTCCTCCACTGCTGATCAGTTTGATGTATCTCCATTGACAACAACAACAACAACAACAACAGCAACATCAACAAGCAACAGCAACACCAGTCAAAAGTCTGCTAGGGTGAATGACGCAACACTAGAAGATGAAGGGGCTTTGGGATGTAGATTGCAGAGGAACTTAGACCACTTTCCTTTCAAGGTGAAGAAGTGGATGCAGTGTACTCTGCATGGATGGCTTGGGCTTAGAAAGGATGGGCTGCTGCAGAAGTGTGCAACTTGCGATGTCCATTTGTGTATTGATTATTATGGCACTTTCCACCAGTCTGCTGATCTATTATCACAGAAGGTGATGCTGAAAAACAACTACAAAAAGGAAGCAAAGAAACAGAAGACTAAGTAACAGCGTTGCTGGCAATGACAGTGCATTGTTGTTGTTGTTGTTGCTGCTGCTGTCACCATCATTGTTATCATTGTCCTTGTTGTTGTTGTTGCCAATCCTGTTTGATGACCCTTGTCCTGGCAACAGCAAGTATTGCTTCAAATTCACCACCCCTTGCTATTTGTGTGGGACGGACACGGGATTTTGCTGCAGTCTTTGTTGTATTCTAGACCCCGGCAGACGACGAAGACGTGGATTGCGGAATTTTTTATGTTCAAAAATCACAATTCGATTGCAACCTTGACCTTGACAACAGCAAGTATTGCTTCAAATTCACCACCCCTTGCTATTTGTGTGGGACCAACGTGGGATTTTCTTGCAGTCTTTGGCGTTTTCTAGGCTCAGGTCCCGGTCGGAAAGTGGAGACATGACACAAGGCAAAAATTGCAAAACACAACGGACCCAATGTATGAAAATTGCCAGATTTCTGCCAAAATTAGCCAAAAACACCCAAGTAAGTAATAAAACCCCCTTCTCTGTGTTATTTCACACCAGTATGAGTGATAGATTGTTACTTTAGTTGAGATTGATGCCCTTTTTTTGACTCCACTAGCAAGAACTCCCACGATGGGTACAAACCCAAAAAAAAAAATAAAAAAAAAATTATACGTAGTAGGTACGCGGGTTTTTTTTCAGCACGATTGGGTGATTCCCGAAATAGTCTGGGTAGGGGCCCAGATTTTTGTATTTCGGGAATGAAAATCACCATACCCAGATTTTGGCGGGCCATTGTCTAAAGTCTCATTTTTGGAATATGGAATCCACGGATAAAACAAATTATGTATGCATAGTTCCTAAGTAAAATCAAAATTCCATGCCGGCTTTCAAGAAAATCTGGGTAGGGACCCAGATACTGGTCGACGTGAGCGTTGACCAGTTTCTGGGTCAAAATGGTACAGAATTTAATCTGGGCCCCTACCTAGATTAAATCTGGGCCCCTACCCAGGCTATTTCGGGAATCACCCATTAAGGGTAGTCCTAAATTTCGGGTACGGTACAGTACTTTTTGATATCAACTCAGATCTGAATGCTCAATACACCTGCATGCAGTACGAATTCGCACGAAGTAACGTTACAGAGAACAGTAATCTTATTCATCTTGAATCTTGACACCCCATAATGAATACCTAAACATACCGAGAGTGTAGTACCGGTATGATGTCCCGTTCCTTGCTCTTATTGCGCACAGGTATCAGTAGGACCTAGTTCGACTACGATGATCAAAAGAATTACTGTGCAACTCGTTTAGATTGGTAGTTTCAGATATGTAATGCACATTGCGTCCACCTCTGGTTAGAAATTAGAAGTATCGAAGTGACAAAAAGTAGGAAAAACTTCAAGACGCCGAACTGAAACGACGCGTGTGATTTGAAACACCTCCTACTCTTTTGAGTAAAAAAGTGACACGAAAAGCTCGGTATTGCAAAACCCAAGTAGTTGAATGATTCCAAAATCAATGGCTTGAGATTTATTTCACCGAGCGAGCACCTATTTCAATTCGCTGGTGGAATCTTTGTTGGTCGTGATAATAACATGATTCATGCCAAAATGTCATCTCTTGTCTCTTCCTCCACTTCGGTGTAATCAAACATATCCTATGCGTGGTGTTTGGACATGATTTTGATGAGGACGGAAGTTGTTGAATGAATTCATACAAAAGACTGATTCCAGACTCGAGTCACAATCGGTCGGTGAAACTTTCTTACCTCGGAAACATTAAGACTACCATCGCCATTGTTATTGCCATCCCGTTCCGTCCCGTGTTCTATGATGCCATCCTCTTCACTGGTATCACTGCTCTCCCTGACAAGCACATATACACCCACCATAAGAACAGCTATTCCGCAAGGATACAGAACATAGTTAAGAATGCCATCAAGTTGTTCAAATGTGTTGTAGTGAACTGCTGCCATTATACTAGCCGAAACCACAAAACTCCCCACAAACGATGCTGATGAGTAGGTTGCATCATATCGCTTCATGCAAGCTGTCAACATCAACAATCCAACAAATGCAGTGCCAGCTGCAAGTGTACATAATGGATAAAATATGAAAGGCAACTTTTGGTGAGGCTCTGTCGCTTTGATGATTGTTAAGCTGTCTTTCAGGAAATTTTGGGTTCCTGTGATAGCACCACCACTACATCCCCAGGCAAAGCGCCGTAGAACGAAATTGTCAGAGAAATTGATCCAATATGACAACAAAATTAAGTATAGTACCAGTCCAACAAAGTATAAGACGAACGTTATTCTCGTATACGATATTTGCTGGCACATTTTATCAGCCGTGATAGAAAATTGAAACAACAAATAATAATGTCATGGTGTGAGCGCATTGAACTTTTTAGAGAGCAAAGTGAAAAGATCTCATTTGGAAAACACTCACGAGAGCTTCCACCGTAACACCTTCGTCGTTCGTGTGATCCCCGAATATGGCAACAATAACTTCCCCGAAGATAATTAGGCAACATGCCAGTATCTGTCGAATGGATGGCTGTTCGCTATTGACCAGACGTGACCCAAGAATCACCCAAACTAAGGTTAAACCTGAAAAGGGAGCAAGAATTGAAGGCGAAGCATAATTCATTGCCAATACACAACAAATTGGATTTAGAACTGACATTCCAAACATCCCTGAATATCTCAAACAATAAGGCAGCCAGTCCTTTTTTTGTCTCTCATAGTGGACTGCTGGTCCTTGTTCGCTGCTGTCCCGGATATTGTTATTTTCGGTTGTGGTGTCGTTTGGTGTGTTATGACTCAATAAAGTGTCGCTATTCCCGCTGATTTCACTTGTTTCTGCTTGCAATAGCCATGACTTGCGTATCGCGAGCTTTGAGGCGCCACCAATTATCGACGCCAAAATCGATAGCAATATCCCTTTTGCCCAGCTCGAGGCAGATATTTCACCTCCACCCATCTTGATATTATAGATGTTTGAAGTAGGAGGAGAGAACGTTTGAGGATCATGCCCAAGTCCAAATTCTACCGCAATTCAATATCCGGAAAATATGGCATCCGTCCAGAAATTGAAAAAGAGTAGTTCGTGTGAAACAACAGAATCTCTCGAGTTTCGGAGCCAGAAACAACCCTCAAGCAAATATGTTGCCGCGTCCTAGAATGCTATCAGATTACTAAGCAGTTTTGTTTTACTCTAGTCCCCGGGCGAAGGAAGAGGTCTTGAGTGGAATCTGCGAAGTTGGTGTCAGCAGCACAACGACACGAGTTGTGCGAAAGAAGTCGTACCGATAGATTCATGGCAAGGTTAGTCCGGAACGGGTACGAACGTACGGTACGGTACATTTGGAGTGGAAGAATCTTGTGAATACGGTAGATGAGCCGTTTCGGCATAAAGCGGCGCACCCGATACCGAATACTCGGTCGTCTAGCCGTACCGTGAGGGTGCACAATATAAATACAACCCAAAATACAACAGTACAAAAACCATGTAGAACTCTACGTGAGTAGAATAAGCGCGCGCAAATCTTCAGCGAGGGAAGCTACACGAGATCAGCGAGAGATGCTACACATCAGCGAGGCACAAACTCCGCTGAATTCTGCATCAAAAAATCTTCCAAGTCCAATCACTGCAAATAACACGTGAAAAATGCAAACACAGAAATAATTTTGGTTCATATCATGACAGAAATTGTTCATCGATTACATGTAACATGATCCTCTACTTCCGCTGTAATCGCTAATACAATCGATCGATTGATCGATCGATCATTCCCTCGAGGCACAAAGCCCGCTGGGATATGCGTCAAACAAAATTCCAAGTCAGATCATGCAAATAACACGCCAATATACAGAAACAGAAACTATTTTGATTCATATCACGACAGAGATTGTTCATCGATGATAGATCCGATCGGCGATCCGATCAATCATCCGATTGATCATCCGATCGATCGATCGATCGATCCAATTGACTGATCAATCGACCAATCGAGGCACAAAGCCCGCTGGGATGTGCATCAAACAAAATTCCAATTCAGATCACTGCAAGCAACACAGCAAAACACAGACACAGAAATAATTTTGGTTCATATCACGACAGAAATTGTCCATCGATTATAACATCTAATCGCTAATACAGTTACTAGAGACCAATACAATCGATCGTATCCTACACTTGGTACATAAAAACTTCAACTTCGAAACACTCTGCTATCAGCAACAACAGGGGGGGACCCCCTATCCAATAGCAACACACTCCACTCTACTCCACTTGACAATCCACCACCAATCGAACGCCGCCGCCGCCGCCGCCACTCAACGAAGCTGGAAATTTCCTCCCTGCCTCTCATCTGGGCGCATCTTCCGAATCAGCTGAGTCATAGTACAGTCTCCATAGCACCTCTTGATCTTGGCAATGGCTGTGTTCACATCATTCCCCCGGTCTAGGAGGCGCTCCATACATCCCCAAAGAACCTTCCGATTGCAATACTTGTACTTCACTCGGCCTCGTTCCACGGCAGTGAACTCCCTTGCCAGCTTCCTCCCTCCAATGCCATTCTGATACTCATCCCACAATGCTTGGATAGTTTGTGGTCTATCAAAGAGGAGTGCTGGCCTTTCTACCACAGGAGCTCCTTGACGCGGATTTGCAGATGGTCTTGCTCCTACTCCTCCTACTACTCTTCGAGCTGGTGCTAGTGTCAACCCCCGAACCATCTGGGTAAGGATCTTAATCTGCCTTCGAAGCTCAGCAAGCTCTGAGATCTGATGGTTCCTCATCTCTGCTACATTGGTTTGAGTGGTGGATAGCTTGGCATAGATAGCATTCCTCCATTGCTGCCCACCTCTACCAAACGCGCCTCCGCCATCTCCTTCTTCACCCTCAGGGATTTCATCCAGCCACACAATTCCATTGATATTGGAAGCAACAACTTCAGCTCTACGAATAGGATTCACCCCATCCTCAAGTCTGCCTTGCAACAGCTCATATCGCCGTACAATCTGTTGCTTCAGTCCAAGGGGGAT
This sequence comes from Pseudo-nitzschia multiseries, assembly GCA_037355745.1. Taxonomy (NCBI): domain Eukaryota; phylum Bacillariophyta; class Bacillariophyceae; order Bacillariales; family Bacillariaceae; genus Pseudo-nitzschia; species Pseudo-nitzschia multiseries. Next base: position 10,616,572 of record CM074789.1, read on the forward strand.
ATAATCTGCAACAGCAGGATCAAAGCAAGCCCAAAGCAAGGGCTTTGCTAGGATAGCAGCGACGTCATCCCCAAAAGCTCCTCGAATCGCAGGAGCTACTGAAGCACAAAGCCAGTCATCTGTTAGGCCACTGTCATCCTTCTCCTTGTACAAGCAAATCCCACGATGGGAAAGCTTGCTACCAGCATTGATATCTGGCCAGTCCAACTGCACATCCAAGTACCAATCTTGAATACTCTTAGTCTTCCATCTAGCTCTATAGTTAACATCATCGCGAGTCGCACCTCCTCTCCTAGCCATAGTTGTAGCCCACTTCTTAACTGAATGAGTCCCTAGCCTTTGCTGCCTTCCAAGGGGTCTAAACTGATCACCTTCTATGATAGCCTTCAGACCCTTTTGGTATGCGGACTTGCACTTGTCGGCTTCCTTGTTCTGGGCTTTCAGTGGGGACCTGGAGTCTGTATCTCCCTCAGCAAACAACCATTGACTCAACCGACCAGCGCCACTACCAAGCCATGCCTCCAGGTAGATAGCAAGGCCAATTAGTACACAGTATCTATGATCCATAGCGCCCATCACGAGTTGTAATGGACAATTTCCCTCGTCATGGACTGTTCTTCGACCACCTCATCTGAATCGTAAGATAGCCAGGGTATGTAGTACTAACCTGCAAGTTCGCCTTCTTCATGTGTGATGTGTCATCTCCTCTTGCAATCAAGTGCAGCTGGACTCGTAGCATTGCCATGTGCCGGAGGCTTTGGAGGCTGTCTCCAATGGCTGTGAGGTCAAGCATTTGAGCAAACTCTTCATGTGTGAAAGCCCTATCAGCAGACGTTTCGACGCCAAGCTGCCGGGTTTCCTTCTTAGCCACAGCTTTGATCAGTCGATTGATCTTGATAGATCTAGTAGGATTGCCGGTCTTGTTTGTTTCATCCCAAGCTGCAGTGTTAGTCATGAAGTAGGAGATAGCTTTCTTCCAATATCTCAAAGTGCTAGAACGGCCACCAACTGGATTATCGTCTACTCCTGGATCCTCCATCCCATACACCTTCAAACACATCCATTTGTAGATGTGATCTGGCGTAACAGTGTTGAGCTCTTCCTGGTTGAACACCCGGTCAGTGGCATATTCATGCCCTCCAGCAATATGAGACATCAACTCCAACAAAATCCGGTGGTATCTTAAGAGCTGAGTGGGGGCATTCACATCATTGGGTAGAATTGGATCCGGTCCCCTTCGGGCCGGTCCTCTTGTTCGACGGGGGATTGTTGGCGCTCTTCTTGTTGCTGGAGCTGGCGTTGTTGTTGTTGTTGTTGTTGTTGTTGCTGGTGGGGCCATTGGCGCATCCTCATCGTCGTCGTCCTCAGCGTCATCTAGGACTTCATCATCATCAGCAGCTAAAGCTAAGGCAGCTAGCTCCCCTAGGCCATTATCTTCAGCTTCATTCTCCTCCTCCTCCTCATAGTCCTCCTCCTCCTCGTCATCGTCGTCATCGTCGTCATCGTCATCCTCCTCCTCGTCCTCCTCCTCCTCTGGAGGCTCCGGTTCGTCGTCGTCAGAGTCACCAGCATCTTTTGCTTCTGCAGCTGCTGCAGCTCTTTGCATGACAGCGCGTGCACGCCGGATTGCTCCAAGGTCCTTTGCTTGCTGTACAACCCGTGCCTCCTCCCTTGGTGTTCTTGCTGCAGGATCCATGGCAGCTAAAGCTGCTGCTGCTTGGGCTCGAGCACGGCGTTCACGGGCCCTTTCACGGGCCCGAATGTTCTTCAGATCCATGCTCAGCTGACGCAGCATCTCTTGTTGTTGCTTGTTGCTTGTTTTGCTTCGATCGATTTGCAATTAGATCGATCGATCAAAAAAGTGAGCTTTTGGCTAATCGATCGAAAATCAAGTGATCTAATCTAAGAATCGGAGTGCGATCGATCGATTGACAATTTGCATGTGGATGAGAATTAAGAGAGCAAAAGCACATAAAATTATTTCGTTGTGACTCGCTAGTATTCGGGAGTTGCATATAAGCGAGTCACTTGCTATCCGTGAGTTGCATAAGTTGCGCACCTCCGTGGGAAAATGCAGGGCTACAAATCAACCAGTAGTGCAACTATGCTAAAATTGAAAATGCAACCCGTACTCTACTCTTAGTAGTACAAAAAAAATTGTGTACCCCACCACATGGTGGGGTACCAAACATAATACTAGTGCCTACGTAGAATCGTGTAGCCGGTTGTACTAGCCCAGGTTAAATGCAACCCGGGTTGCATTGGTGCGACATCGTGAGAGTACACAAAAAAAACGCAACTTAAAATGCAACAGTACACAAACCATGTAGAAGTCTACAGAGGTAACGTTTGGTGAGCACTCCGCACCTTTTTGTGTAACACTCTAAGTATTAAAAAAAATTGTCGGAACGTTGAAAAACTCACTAAGACAAGAGTGCTCACAAGACAGATCGAAAATCAACCATTCTCTTTCCGAGTCAAGGTACAAGAAGATGGAAGTACATGTGTACAAATAATACTGTTATCTATTACTTCCATGTTACACGACCCTGACATCGACTTGGACAGGTGATCGATCGAACCCGCCGCACCTTCAATACTCCACAAGACCAGCAACAAGACCGGCAACAAGACACAAGACGACCGGCAACAAGACAGTTCCAAAAACGACCATTCGCTTTCCGTGGTGAGGTACAAGAAGATGGAAGTAAATGTGTACAAATAATACTGTTATCTATTACTGACATGTTACACGACACTAACATCGACTTAGACAGGTGATCGATCGAGCCCGCCCGTGATTACAGCACTCACTCACTCGACAACACACCGGAACATGAAAAAACTTGAACTAAAAAACAGAGCTTATCAGCAACAACAGGGGGGAATCCCCTATCCAACAAGCTCCTCCTCCTCCTCCATTGAACCAACAAACAAATTGATCGAACCAATGAACAAATCGATCGGACCAACAATCGAACCACCAACGAATCTATCAAACGAATCAATTGATCAATTTGTTGGTGGTTCGATCAAAAAACGAATCCATCTAGCAGCAATCACTGCTCATTGAAGTGCCGGATTCCCTCCATCACTCCTCTCATCACGACGCATTGCCTTGATTAGCTTTGTGATGGACACATCCCCATAAACACGCTTGATCTTGCTGATGGCAGTATTCACATCGTTGCCACGATTCAAGAGCCTCTCCATACAACTCCACACAACTTTCCTGTTGGAATACTTGAACTTCACTTGCCCACGCTCAGCTGCAGTGAACTCCCTTGCTGGCTTCCTCCCTCCTATTCCATTTTGGTACTCATCCCACAAGGCTTGGATGGTTCTTGGAGTGGCATACAAGGTTGCAGGTCGCTGCCCCTCTGGAAGCCTGGGCGCGGCATTCACTACAGCTGGTCCTCTCCCTCCTCCGCTTCCACCAAATCGACGCGCCAGCGCCATTGCAATCCCCCTACAGATCTGTTGCAACTGCTTCACCTGTCTCTTCATCTCTGCTATCTCTGCAATGTTATGGTTCCTGAGCTCTGCAACATGGTTCTGTGTGGTACACATCTTGGCATATATAGCATTCTTCCATTGATGTCCATGCCCTCTCACTCCCCTTGCAATCTCATCATCTGTGGTAGGAATTTCATCCAAGAACACAATTCCATCATTATTTGAAGCAATCACTTGAACCTTTTCCATAGGATTTGCTTCTTCATCCTCCATCCGGCCCTCCAACAGGCGATATGGATTAAGAATCTGAGCCTTCAATCCAGCGGGAACCATTTCAACTGCTGCTGCATCAAAGCAAGCCCAAAGCAAGGGCTTTGCAAGGATGGCGCCGACTGTAGGGCCAAACTTGGCTCTAATTGCTGGCGCAACTGCATTGCAAAGCCAATCAGATGTAATACCACTACCATCTTTCTCTTTGTACTGACAGATACCCTTGTAACAAAGCTTACTAGCTGCATTAATATCCGGCCAATCCAACTGTACATCCAGATAGTCTTCTTGCATGCCTCTAGTCTTCCATCTAGCTCTGTAGTTGACATCGTCCCTAGTAGCTCCTGCTCTGCGCGCCATAGTTGTACCCCACTTCTTAACAGAGTGAGTGCCAAGCTTCCTATCAGTAACAGGTTCAAACTCTGGATCATCGATGATTCTCCTGAGGGCATTCTGATAGGTGGTCTTGCAAGAATTTGCTTCTGCATCTTGCACCTTTACAGAGGAATCAAACACAGTATGTCCTTCTGCAAACAACCATTGGCTTAATTGCCCTGCCCCAGTGCTTAGCCAGGCCTCCAGATAGATCGCAAGCCCAAGCAGAACACAGTAGCGGTGATCCATAGCCCCCATTAGCAGCTGCACTGGGCAGTCCCCTTCATCCTGAACATTCTTCGACCATCTCATCTGCCCTGTAATATAACCGGTATAGTTCAGGCTTGCTTCCAAGTTCACCTTCTTCATATGGGATGTATCATCCCCCTAGCAATCATATGAAGCTGGAACTTCAACATTGCTTGGTGTTGAAGCTGAACAATGCTTTGTCCCTTTGCTAGATCAAGCACTTGCAGGAACTCTTCATTTGTGAAGCACCAATCAGCGTGGCTCTCCTTTCCTAGGTGCCGAGTCTCTTTCTTCTTCACTGCTTTAATAAGGTCATTAATGCAGCGTGACTTTGTGGGATTTCCTACGCGTGTGGCTTCATTCCAGGCGGCATGGCTTGGCATGAAGTATGAAATAGCCTTTTTCCAGTACATCAGAGTACTTGATCGACCAAGTCTTGGATTATCGTTTGTTCCAGGGTCTACTTTCCCATACACCTTGAAACACATCCATCTGTAGATATCCTTGGGTGTAATGACAGCAAGCTCCTCGGTAGTGAACATCTTGTCCGTGGGATATTTGCATTCATGCAAGAAATCCATCAGCATCAGCAATGACTTGTGGTATCTTATTACTTGGGTGGGAGCATTCACATTGTTTGGTAGGACAGGTGTTGGTCCTGCAACTCGGCCCCCTCGACGGCGAGGTGTGGCTGTTGTATCATCCTCGTCGTCGTCATCCTCCGCATCCACATCCACATCCGCGTCCTCGTTTGATGCTGCTGTTGCTTCATCATCAGATTCAAGGGGTTCTTCTTGTTGTTGGTCTTGCCGATCTGCAAGTCCAAGTCGACCACGAGCCCTTTCAAGTGTTGCCAATCGGTCACATTGCCTCGTTTCCAAACGTTGAATTATTCTTGCTGTTCTTGTTCCACCGGCGGGAGGGCGGGGAGGAGGAGGAGGGGGAGCAGTAGGAGATCCGGGTGCTGACGAGGATCCACTATTACTAAAATCTAGAAGGGATCTAGCATTCTGGATTTCTTCCAAACTCCGACCCCCACAACCTTGTTGTGGAAGGGGGAAGGCTGCTTTGAATGCTGCAGTGTTGGCAGCAGCGGCGCGGGCGGCAGCGCGCCGTTCCCTGGCTCTAATAGCTCGGGGATTTGTACTGAGTACTTGGGGCATACCTTCTTGCTTCTTGTTGTTGCTTGCTAGTAGTTGTACATGTTTTCGTTTACTTTGGATCGAAAATATGAGCTTAGTGAGTTGAAATAGTGAGCGTTCGATGCGTTGAATTGCAATCGGCAAAAAGAAATGAGCTAAGAAACCAAAGTGGAGTCTTACCGAGTGTCGCCAAAAAAAAGTGAAATAATGGGCCGGTACTCAAGGGTGTGGGTTGAATAAGTTGCGCACCTCGTGTTAAAATACAGCAATAAAAAGCAACTAAAAATGCAACCCTCTTAAGGTTGAATATGCAACCTGTACTGTCCGGTGCTAGTACAAAAAACGTTACCGCACCTTTGTTTTTGGAGGGTGCGGAATGGGGTATCTCAGTCTACAGAACGTGCAGTACAAAGATGCACGCAGCCAGGAAAATTCAACCCGGGTTGCATTTTATGTGTATCGTAATCGTACCATACGTAGAAAATACCACAAAGGTGGTATTGGGTGATTCCCGAAATACTTTTATGTACTACATAAACCGGAAATTTTCTACTTGACCAGTCTTTTTGGTACAAATTAGTCCACGTGAACTATGATTTGTACCGGTATACTTTTTCATACCGGAATTCCTGACTGAAATACGGACTAATCACACGAGTAGGAGTAGTACAAAACAACCAAATCGTATCAATAATGAGATTCCATATTCCAAAATGAGATTTATACACTAGCCCGCCAAAAAAAGTATGTACAAAGTTTTCATTCCCAGAATACTAAAAACAGAAATCTATGTACGTTATAAAAAAGTATTTCGGGAATCACCCATTGAGTGATTCCCAGCAATGATAAAGTAATAAAAGTTTGCGACCAAAGTAATAAATCTATTCACATAGTGCATAGATTTATTAACTATTGAATATAATTTGGCAGTCGAGACTATCTCTACTTTCAAAACTTTATTAACTGAATTCAAACAGAATAAACTCGAACAGAATCACTAAAATCACGGCCTGCCGGCCAAAATAAGCCGGTAGGTCGTGGCGCGGGTAGTGATTAAACAGACAGTTACTGTTTCTTATTTAGAGATTCCCAATTCCAAATTTTCTCGGTGTGCATAGTTAACAAAAACTATTGGTGGGTTGAATCTATTCAATCTATTCACTCGCGCATATTTGTTTATTACTTTGGTCTTTTATTACTTTATCGTTGCTGGGAATCACTCATTTACCGTCTCACTACTGTGGCACGGAAGTAGAAAAAATAGGTACGTACGCGGTACGTACTCGGTACGTACTCGTACATACCTCTTATGAAAATTCCAACTGTTTTCATCCGTACGGTACAAACCATGTGTGTCGCCGTATGCCTCTAAATGAAGGTAGTAGTACAACGTGTAGGTAGGAGTATGTATAGGTTTGAAAGTGAACTAAAATTAAGATTGTGAGCAAGCATTGAAAAGCTTGTCTTTATTTACTAAACAACAGTTGGAAAGGTGTTGAACTTGAAATCCAACAATGTCCTTCGCACATTGAGGAATTAAGATATGTATTTCATCCAGACTTCAATATTGAAGAGCCAGCTGGTGTGTCATGTGGTCTGACATCAGCATTTCAGATTTTTATGAATCGTGGGAATTCAATCGTGAGGGTTTGGATACAACACTCTTTTTCTTCTTGTAAAAACTTCAATTTGCTGCACAGAATTTTTGTGTTCACACGCAACTAGCATTCACTACTTACTGAAAATTTTAATTGGTGTGATATGGTTTGAGGTTCCAAATGTTCATGCGTTGGACCATGTTTTGGTCTAAGAGGAAAGAAACTGTACCATTGGTATTGATTTGCTGCATAGTGTAGGGACCCTTGCTTCTTGCTTCAAAAGCAACTGGAATTTAATTTTTATTGTTCATCATAATTTGGTCTCCAGCACTATTCATGCCTCTATGGCTATTCTCCTTCATAGCATTCTTGTCAATTTGCGCTTGTCTTTTATTTCAACCATGATAAGGTCTGTGATAACAGGGATTGGAAGAAACATGTTGCGGTGGAAGACAAGGGAACCAGACATCATTCCAAAGGTTTTGTGGATGGTTGATCTAACTGCAAACTGAGTGGAAGCAAAGACATTATCGACAATGTCTGTTGCTTGCTGGAGAGTTTGTGGGGGGTTGCTGTTGAGCTTGGTTCGCATTGCGGACTTGATTGTGTCATGTACACGTTTAAGAACGGCATTTGCTTGTGGGTTTTGAACTGAGAAAACCTTGGCTTTGATTCCAATATTGTCAAGGTGGACTCAGAAGTCATTGCTCATGAAGTTGGTTCCTTGATCAAAGATGCAATTCACCAGTTTTGGGAATTGGGACAGCCAACCATTGCCAAGGGCATGGACAGCCATGAGGCCAGTTGGATTGACTTGTGGTGTGCAGATTATTTCCAGGAGATTGATGCACATGTAAATGATGGTGAATCCATTGAATTCAAGTGTCCCTTGGCCAGGGTTATTGATCTTCCAAGGGCGGGTTCCATTGATTGCAATTGTATCCGAGGGGACATACTGATGTTCCTTGGTTAGAAATTGACCATGGCTTTGGTGGATATTCTTTTATCATTGGCAGGCATCACAAGATTTGCAGAAGGAATTGATTTGGTGTTTCAAGTTCAGAGCATATACAAATTGGTTGATGGTCCAATACAATCTTTCAGCGCCGGCATGGCCAAGCACATTGTGATAATATTTGATTGTGGCTTGTACTATGTTTGGTGGAATTAATATTTTCTTTCAGCTGTTGGATTCTATAATTCTCAAGCCGGTACCATTGAAATTCTCTATGGTGTATCTTGGATTGGTGGAGATGTCAGCATTTGCAGCTTGATCTTCAGCAAGCTGAGCAAAGGCTAAGGGGTACATGGGAATGTCTGCTGGGTAGTTGATAGATAAATTGGAAAGGGAGAAGGTGTCCGTTGGATCATCCATTGGAGTTGTTGCAATTTCTGTATCCAAAGTCGGAGTTGGAGATTCCTTCTTTTCCTCTGGGGATTGCTAAATAGGGAGCTGTGAGAGAGTATGAGCAATCATGTTGTCTTTGCCTTCAATATACTTGAAGAACACTGGAGAGAATTCTTCAAGGAGCATTCTCCAAGTCATAATTCTGTGACTAGTCAGGTTTTGTTGGGTAAGGTTGATGTGGTCAGTCCAAACAACGATCTCTGCATCCTAAAGAATTGGTCAGAATTTTTGAAAACTTCAACAATACAGAGCATCTCTTTTTTCAATGGTCAGGTTTTTCCATTGAGCCTCATTCAATTTTCAGGAGAAGCAAAGAATGATCATGCCATCTTGGATAAAGTCAGCTCCAAGTTGATAATTATATGCATCAGTATAGATATGGAAGGGTTTGTTTGGATCTGGAAAAGCAAGGAGGATATCCTGTGCAATAAGGGCCTTGGCTTTGTTGAAGGCTTGGATCAGATATGGAGTGGGAGTGAGCTTTCCTTTTGATCAACCAGAGAGGGCCATAGGTGGTGAGAGGACTTCGGCTTGCTTTGGATAGAAGTTACAATAGAAGTTGATTATCCCAATAAAGGACCAAAGGTGAGCAATTGTTGAGGGAAAATTTCAAGATTGGTTCTATCTTCTTTGGATTGGGCCTGATTCCATCTCTGGAGATGATGTGGCCTAGCCACGGTGATTACAATTGAAACCAATGGCACTTGGCTGGCTTGCCTGCAAAGTTGTAGACTTTGAGCAGGGACAGAACAGAAGAGACAGATTTGCAGTGAGATTCAAGGGTGTCAGAGAAGATTCCAATATCGTCAATGTGTATTTCAATGTCTTTCAAATGGAGAAATATCTATTCCATACAGCCTTGGGCCCAGCTTGGAGAGTTGAGGAAGCACATTGGAAGTCATAGAAGTCAGAACTGTCCAAGGCTGTAACAAGAACACAGAGCCAAGTGGAAGCTTCATCTAGCTTGAAGGTGTGGAATTGCATCACATGAGAGTGACACGTTTGAAGCCTCTTCTTCTGTGGAAGATATCTTGGATCTTTGGAAGTGGATAGTGGAGTTTCTTGGTGACTTTGTTGACCTCCCTAAAGTCACTAATGAGGTGGCAGGAGCCATCTGGTTTGGGTACTACAAAGGTAGGCATTCCCCATTCAGTTATATAACATCTTGATGTGATATGACTTTGCATCTTCTGGAGATCAATGTGGAACTCTTGATTAGGAAAAATACCTAATTCCTTGTTGCCGAGTCCTTCAAAAATTTCTTTGTTGTCGATGGGTATCTTCAGCAAGCAAGATTTCTCATGATCCAAGAGATGTTCTTGTGCAGATACTAACTTGTGGAGGTCAGTTTTCTCATACTTGTTTGAGCCATCTGCATAGGCTTGTTGGGTGGATTAGTTGGAGTAACTCTCTGCAGCAGAGTATGGCTCTGCTGACGTGACTTTGTGGAGCATGGACTTGTCAGTGAAGTAGTTCTTTGGATGGAATTTCATAGTCTTGTCATACCATTCAATGGTGCAAGATTCAAAGTCCATCTTCATTCCAAGATCTCTCATTGTTCTTTAGCCAATGAGAAGGTGTTAGTTGATGTTTTTGGTCACAACGAAACACTTGATTTTCAGCACTCTCATGGAGTAGGATAGCTCTGGAAACATGATATTCTCCAAGATCACATAATGGCTACAAGTGGCTCTACCATTGGTCGTTTGCATTTGGATTGGTTGTGCAAGGGAGTGCTTCTTGGCTCTGGATGGAATGGAGGATTCAACAATGAGGTTGTCCGTGGATCTGGAGTCAAAGAGGGTCTTCAGGTAGTACTTTCCTGATGTGCCATTGATGAAGTTGCAAACGCTGATTGTAGTTGGAGCAAGATCAATGTCGTCGCCGTGGCTGCTGGGAGCAATATTGCTATCATTGTTGAGGGAATCTGAGGTTTTGGGAAACCTTTGAAGATCCAAATTTTAATATTCAGAATCGATTTCAATATCCACTTGGAAAAGGTCTACCCATGGTTCTGGAGTTGTTTCTTCTGGTGGTTCATTGATGAAGACACACATGTGTTGTTCTGGTTCATGTGAATCGTTGCCATAGGAGGATAAATTGCTTGATCAATTGCTGTTGTTGCTGTTGGAATTTTGATCATTCACATGCGCGTCATTGTTCTTGTTATTTTTATTCCTGTTAGGTTGGTTCAGATTGTTGGCGTTGAGATAGCACTGTTCCCAAGTGTGGTTTGCACTATAGTGAATAGGGCAACGTGAGGTTTCTGATACTCTTGTGGAGTTGTTGTTGTTGTTGTTGTTGTTGTTGTTGCCATGGCTGTTGTTGTGACCTTGTTGTTGGTTTTGGTTTTGGTTGTTGTTGTTGTTTGATTGATTGTTGTTTTGATTGTTGCCATTGGGATTGTTCCAATTGCGGCAATTATTGTTGTTACGATTGTTGTTGCCATTGTTGCTGCTGTTAGTAGTCCTGTTTTGAGAGGAATTATCTTGATTATTTTTCTTACTTTTTTGTTTTCTTTGTTTTGATATCTCTCCATCCTTGCCACAATCTATGTAAGGGTGTCTTCATAGGGAGAGTGGCGTTTTTCATATGAGTCCTTCCATTCAATTGGTATGGATTCAAATATCAGGCTCTTGAAATCTCCATTGTTGATGGCTACCTTTTCTGGCAGGTGTCCAGGAAGCAGTCAGAGGATTGCATGGTTGTGGAAGGTAACCATGGAGACAAACTGGTGTACAGTCATGTTGGTGGTCTTCTTGATGTTGTTAAGGAACCTTTTGTGGCATCAATATGCATTGGTATTGTTGTTGAATTTGTAGGTGATGAAGGCATTGATGGTGGTTGGGAAGTTGTCAACAGTTCTGTTTGGTACGTTGGATGATACATACTCATTCCACCAGCTCCAATTGGCATAGTCTCTGAGGAGATCAGCAAATTTTTCATATTGATTTGGTCCTATTGTTAAGGAAAGAGTTTTTGTTGCATGCGAGAATTCATTGATAGTGAAAAGGACTTGGAAAAGGGATGCTCTGGCAGTAATGAAAGGTAATTTAATCTTGATAGTCTCTGAGTTGCTATTGGCAGTACTTGGTGTGTTTGAATTCTATCTTCTCAAGGGACTCTTGGTCAAAGTCAAACTTGAAAGGAATAACAGAATAACTTGTTATTGCTGGACAATCTATCGGAGCATTGGTTGCTTGTTAGTTGTTACTTGAGTGAAGGATAGTATAGTAGGTCAAAACAGTTATTCAACTGTTTAAACAGTGTCATATGACTCTAAATGAAGGTAGCAATACAACGTGTAGGTATGTATGGGTTTGAAAGTGAACTAAAATTAAGATTGTGAGCAAGCATTGAAAAGCTTGTCTTTATTTACTAAACAGTTGGAAAGGTGTTGAACTTGAAATCCAACGTCCTTTGCACATTGAGGAATTAAGATATGTATTTCATCCAGACTTCAATATTGAAGAGCCAGCTGGTGTGTCATGTGGTCTGACATCAGCATTTCAGATTTTTATGAATCGTGGGAATTCAATCATGAGGGTTTGAATACCACAATGTGGGATAGTACTCGTACCCCTCAAAAAACAGACCTATGGGTTGAATTTCCACATACAGTATTGCTGCATTTTCGGTGGTATAAGACTCCTTGTAATTCATAAGGAAATACCACATATGCCACAAGTACTTTAGATGACTGTTGTTCTTTGCTCTTCTTCTTCTTTATAAGAAATGTCCCCGGAGATACTTGCTTGTTTCACTTTTTCGCTCACTTTTCCCTTAATTTTTTCTGTATTCAATACCGTACAGTATCACTTCAGTAAGCGCTGATCCTCCTATTCTTGCTGCTGAATCAGTCCTCTCTGAATGATATGCTACTGTGCTGTATAATGTTTTGGTACTGTATTCAAATTTGGTCTAAATGGCTAAGGGCCCGTAACGTTCAATCGATCCATCGCCATTCCCCGTTGAGTTTGTTTGATCACCATTCCTGGTCAAAAATTAGTAGAGGAGTAACATGCTGGCGTTTGGATGTGGTAGGGATTTTACATGCCAGCCTGCATCCTCCTTCTGTCAGCAGTGGTGAACAGGAAGGGCAATTTTCAATGTTTGATCGATCAATCAATCAATCAGTTGCGTTAATTTGTTCGATTGCCATCCCTGGTCAAAAATGTAGTAGAGTAACATGCTGGCATTTGATTTTGGTAGAGATTTTACAAATTGGCCTTCATCCTCTTGTCTGTCAGTGGTTTTTGTAGGGACACGTGCCATCCAATGGACTCCACGTCCGACAAAGGAAAACAACCAGACAGTGGTACCAGGTAAGGACCGGGGTCAGCCTTACACTTCCAAAAGGTACAAATCTACACTTCTGAAAATTAGGTACTGTGCTCCTCTAATGAAACACCAAAAGTATCAATTAGCAGTTTAAAAAATATCAATTATCATCCCCGGAGCAGAGCGGAGTGAATTAGTAGCAGTTATGACGTAGTAGTAGACCCCCAACCTCCTACCCCTGACCCACCAGTACAGTGTTCACCAGAGCAAGTGGCATCACCAACCAAGTTGGCTCAGTCTTCAAATGTTAGGTTCAATCTAAGGGTGGACATAAGGTGTATGGGTGGGAGAGCTAGTGCTTGAGTTGAGGCCACAGGTTCAAACTGTCAAGTATGATCCTATCTTTAGTGGGTATTGCTAGGGTACAAACAGTGTATGGCAAAAGTGGACAGCTGTGCAAAAAAAAGTGTGAGATTGACCCGGTACCACCAAGTAAGAACCCCCCCCCCCCCTCCCTGCTTGTTACTGCAAGGAGGATAGGGATATTATTGGGTCATTCCCAAAAACACAGAATGAAATAGGTGAAATTGTCACTTAAATGAGACTGCAGATGGCAGCTTAAATTCATGCAATTTATCTAAACAATTCAAAAATATTTGTTGTGCAGTAAAAACAATTGCTATGCCTTTAGGCATGCAACATGTTCCAGGAGGACTTTTTTTTGCTTTCCAAATTTCAGTCCCACTTTTATGGTTGCGTCACAAAGTTTCTCTGATACAACCTTATTTCATGCCTATCCCAGTAATAATTTAGATACTACTCAATTTTTGTTCTGCGTTTACGTCACAGATTCTTTGTAATATTGAGTCATTCCCCCCACCACAGAGTGAATAGTTGATAAAAAATATTCACAAGTGAACACATTGAATAGATTTTTGGCGCACCCAATGGATGCAATTTTTTTATTAACTATTCACTCTGAGCAAATTTGGAACTTGGAATCCCTAAATGAGATTTTGGCAAGCAAGGCTGTCCAGTTGAAGACTTCGGAATTTTTTCATGTACCGTACCGGCTACGGATTTGCTATCCTCACTAAAACACTCAAGTTGCTCTCCAGTAAAGCACTCTTTCTTTTTTAATCGACAATCAACATGGCGCGGGAGTTAGCACTGTTTGGATACTACTATGACAACTACTTAACCCCCGATTACAATAGTCCACTGCTTGGCAACAAAGATAAGAGAAGGAGGGATTGTAGAACTCCTAGGATTGCAATTAAGAGATACAGTCAATCTGTTTTCATGTATCTCTATCAATCGGGCAATGATCAAGTCCATCTAAATTGCTGTGGAGTTGACCATGCAGTATTCAGGGAGCTCCTAGATTTATTCGAGCCACTCTACAATTGTACACTGTTGATAAGAACACTGGATTGATTTGGAAGATAAAGGAAACAAAACAAGACTTTGTTCAATGGAGAGAGTTCAATGCAACTGGATGTCTTGCTCTCGTCTTATTCTGGTTCCAAACCAGAGGATCAGCAAGAGCAGTTGCTCTAGCATTTGGATTAACAGCTTCTTCTATGTACAGATGGCTAAAATTTGGACACAATCTCCTTGTTTCTGCATGACAAGAACATCCCGCTGCAAAAGTTTGCTTGCCAAATGAAGAAGAGACTTCACAATACATTGATGCTATTGCTGCAAAGTATCCGGCACTACGTCCACACAGAGTGTGGGGTGCTTGCAATGGGCTTAAACTGCATCTCCAGCAGTCTGGTGACTGGATGAAACAGAACCAATAATATAATGGATGGACTTGTGGTGCATTTGTCAATAGTGTCTTTCTTTGCTGCCCAGAATAGGAGGATCTGGGCTTGCATCTTGAATGCTCCTGGTCTTGCCATGGTAGTACTCAGGCTGACTACAGGCTGTATGAAAAGATGGAGCTCATTTATGAACTGTACAAGGCAAAGGTCGTTGTCAATTCAGCATTTAAGCGATTCTACAAATGACTACATTATTAGAAGTAGTCAATACAACCCTCTGACAACTCGTGTAGGAATACCTGAGGGTACTCCTAATGAAGAGGCTGCGGCAATAAAAAATGGGCCCTTTGCAAGGCTGTTACAGTAAACAGACAAGCAACTAGCGTTAGACAGATGTCTGAATGGGGGACGAGACAGATCCAAGGTGGGTTCCCTTGACTCAAAGATAACATGTTGCTGGAAGAAACATGAGACAGGAGGATCATTCTGAAGCTCGTTGTGTTGTTGTACAATTTCCAGACAGCTAGAGTTGGAATCAATGCCATACTTAACACCTACATGAGTCAGACTGAAGGTTTCTTCTCGTACAAATTGGTACAAGCCAAAACTGCGAACGATGTATTTTAGAGTCAATCAAATTAGGTAATCAATAGTAGTTCTGAATTAGCATTATTTAAAGCAGTTGACAATACGTTCAAATAATTTTGCTCCAGCGCACCTCTAGTGATTTTGGATCTCTCTTTTAAGGGGTTGCAATACTAGATTTTTTCTATTGTCTTTGTAGCCTAAGTTTCTGTCTGGAGCAACGTTGGTTGTGTTGTTGAGTTTAACTGCTAATTCGATTACTATTTAACTAACTAACTACAGAGTAATCGATTCCAAATCAAATCTAACTAGCTGACTAACTAACTAACTAACGAGTCGTATCCGATTCCAAATCACTGTCGTCGTCACTGCTGCAGTCGTTGTCACTGCTGTAGTCACCATGATGGAGACTGTTTACTTTTCTTTTGAGCTTCCCTTCAGCAGTAGTAACTTGGGGAGTAGTAACCTGGGGAGTAATAGGAGGTCTAGTACAACCACTTCCACCACTAAGTTGAGCAAGGAGTGCCTGCAATAACACCTTCCTCTCTTGATCTGCCTGGTCTTGTCATCGCTGGAGTTCCAATGACTGCTGCTGAAGCTTTCTATCATCACGTCCCTCTCGCAATACTGCAGCAATCACTTTCAACATCTGCAATTCGTTGTCTGATTTGCAATTGCAATGTCTCTTCTTGCTACTACTAATGGTACTGGGAGGAGACAGCTCTGCTACTTTGGACTGGGTAACTTCTTTGGGTTGTGTTGGTTGAGTTGGTTGACCAAGAGTAGTGGTACTGGTTGAGTTGCAACAGCAGCAGCAGCAGCAGCAGCAGCAGGAGGAGGAGGAGGAGGAGGAGGTACAAACTCATCTGTTTCAAGATCATACATTTATTTTCCTTCTCCAATGGTTGCCTTCTGGCCTATCAGTTGCTAGAGTTCCTTTGCCTCACTAATCTCCCATTTCATCTTCAGATTGCCAGTTGGTGCCTTCTTCTGGTGCAATCGATTGTATTTGTTGCGAATGGATTCAGCGTCCCTCCCTGGATATTTTTCAGCATGTAGGTCTCTAACACTGTCCCAGTCTTCTCCTCCAACAGGTAAGATAGCTCTAATGGCAGCAAACATGTTCTCCAACTTGGCCTTAATGTAGTTGCCGACGCCGGCTTTCCTGCCTCCAATTGTGGGCATATTGATTGTTACAATTGATGGTATTGTTACGATTGATGGTATTGCTGGTGGTTTTTCTTTCTTATGTGAACATCCCAATCAAATCGATTCATCTGACAAATCGTCTACTGATGAATCATATACAAATAATGTAACGAGAGCGGCAAGAGCAGCAACAGTAGTGTAGGAGGACATTGGTGCTCTCTCTAATTAAAATTTGTTTGCTGGAGAGACAAGTGGTACTGTTATTATTTTCCTTCTGAATCCGATCTGTTGAGGGTCTGATTCAAAGGCTTCTGAAGAACAGCAACGCTGCGTTAGTGTGTTAGTAGACGAACGATTGTACTCTACGCGTGACAATTGTGGCTGGATACTTTCGGCAACGGATAATCGGACTACAGGCGAGACTATGGAAATGCCAGATCTCTTCTTGCTGTGACTTGTTCAGATTGCAGCAAGACAGACCTTAGTATGTAGATTACAAGTAGTTGGTAGCAACTAGTGTGAATTTTGGGATATAAATCAGTTGAATGTTAAAAGTATAAGATAAAGTGAAATCTTGCCAAAATGCAAGATATCTCTTTTATTGAGATGAATACGTTGCAACTGCTGTTGCGTAGTGATGAGATTACTCGCTGATTATCTCCGTACATGTATTGGTCGTTGACCATATATATCTGTATGCATATATATATACTGTGTGAGAATCACACGCCAACGGTTTTCTTCTCTTGTTCTGTTAGGAAGACTCCATGAATTGTTTATCATTAAGGTCAGGAATTGCTCCCGTAGCTCGTGTGATATTTCATGAAATCAGAGTTTGCTCACCGAAGAACGATGGCAATACTGTAAAACAGGGATTGCTCACCGTTGATGCGCGATGGGAATCGATGCACCGTGGGAATCGATATGCCGTGGGAGTCGATTACTTTGATTGATACGGGACTCATGGATTCGTAGGAATAGGGTATCTACCATCTCTAGCTTTGGTACTTCTGGTCACGAAAGGAATTTAATACTCCCCATGTCTCCTTGTGAAAGGTCATCACGCTCTACATGATGCTATTTCCATCGTCTTGGAGAAGGTCGCCGGTATTCCCACAAAAGTGGAAGATGGGCTTGAGCAGTGGATACACAACTGAGTGTCCCCAATGCTTGGTGAGAATATCTGCACAGTTATCCTTACCTGGGATGTGCATCATTAAAATGAAACCTCTCGCTATCATGCTCCGTACGTAGTGAAACGATAGAATGTTATGACGCTTATGCAACCTTGCGTAAGGGAAGGTCGACGTTTGGATCATCTTTTCGTTGTCACCCCAAGAGTAGGAGATATCATGGACTCGTGTTCCGAGGTATCAGAATGAGTGGCGTAGATCGACGATCTGTTCGATGCAAGTTCTTCCTGCAACAAATTCAGCTCCAAAGGTGGCTGTTTCCGTAGTAGACTGTTTCTTCAAGAACCACATCATGGGAGTCTTGTTCGCAAAATGAAGAATGCCGGTTACAGCCTTACCACTGAGAATATCATGCATGAGGTTGGCGTCATAGAAATGTGTCAACACTACTGTCTTCCCAAGTGGTGCAGGAGCGTCGTCGGGTAGCTCTTCAGAATGCTCCCCATAGACGGTGTTGGACCAGTCGATGGTGTCGGGTTTAGTCAGTATAAAATCTGGGGGTTCCACGCGGAATCTGATTTTAAAATGTCTAAACTTGGAGATATACCCATAGATACGTTTGGCACGTTCGAGGTGCCCATCTCGTGGTTGAGCTCTGAAACTCGAAAGTGTCATCACGGCTGTTTGTACATCGAAACAGCCAATAGCGATGATCCATTGGAGTGAACCGATCATACTTTGGTATTTCTGTATACCGGTTTCTTCGAGAAAGGCTGAGGATTCCAATTCAGGATGATCGTTCTCTGCAATGGGTGATTGGAACCTAGTGTTAGGTTTGCATCCGAACATTTGTTTGTAAGACGCTTCCATCTTTTCAATGAACTTGATGGGATTCATACAGAGAACACCATGCGCGTCGCGCTCAAATCCGCAACCTAGGTGAAAGTTCATAGGTCCGGATCCCTTCAGTTTGAAGTTATATGGTGACGACTGCAGTATCTTCAGGAAGGAATTGGGATCTGCCATGCAAAGACATAGGTCATCGACATATGTGCATATAAGTTCATATACACGTTCACCATGCTTGTTCGTACCAGGCTTGAGGAATATTTCCGGTTCTGCGCGGGATCTTTCGAAGCCAAGTTCGATGAGACAAGCCGCGAGTAAGTCTCCAAAACACTTGCCCGAGGATCTGAGGCCATATAGGGCTTTGTAAATGATCAATAGGTGACCTTCCAGCGATCCGAATTCGGGACCTGCCTTGATGCATACTTTCTCGCAGGTAACTGCTTCTAGGTAGGCAGTACCTATGTCGGTACCCCATGCTTCCAGTTCGTTCAGTTCAGCTAGGAATAGGCACATACGTAGGCCGTGGAGAGATACGACACCTGCGTAAACACTGTGGATAGGGGCCTCAGTGAGATTACCGTTAGCAACGAGATGAGCCTTGTGTCTACCGTTGTGCTTGACAGCATATATCATGTGTACCTTGATCTGTTGGAACCCGGGGGGAATGGAGCTTGTCTTGTACACGCCTTTATCAATGAATGTATTGTATTCATTGAGTTGTTCCATTTCCAGAGTGGTGGCATCTTCCCATTTGGTGTTTCCGTTTGCTTGATCAAATTGGAGGGCTTCTTCGTGGTTACGAGGTACTTTGAATCCGTATTGGTACTGTGGAGTGGTACGGAAAGAACAAAGTTTGGCTTGGTGCACGAGTCGGTCAAGTTTCTTGGTTCGTCGTGCTAGGTTGGTGATTCGCTTGAGGCGTTTCCAACCCAGGAGGTCAAGCAAGTTGTTGTCTTTCCCATATTGTGCAACGGGGACAGGGTCATCAGCCGCAATGTTGGCCAGAGGTTCATATGTTCGTTCCATATTTTCCCATTCAATCCAAAGGTTATACTTGGAACCTTTGTATTGGGGATGCTTGTTATCCAGCGGACCTTGGTGTCCTAGGATGCGGCGGAATGACCAAAGTTTGCCGTCTTCTTGTGTTGAATCACGATGGATGTAATTGATGACATCATTGTATGCAATGATATCATTAAGTTCATCATCAGAGTGTTTGCACTTGAACTTGATGAAGTCTTTGTTGCGTTCAAGACTGTCTTCTACATCGACGATGGTAAGACGCTTCCGAGTGCCATCTGGATTGGTTACAAGGAAGGATCGTCCTCGTAGATCGGCAATCGGGACCGTAGGAATGGTGATTGGTTTACCATCATTGTCAAATTGTGCGTTGCCTTCTTCGTTGGTAACAACTACCTGTGATGGGTCTACTGAAGGAGTAGCGGGGTTGGTGTGTGGAGTTGTGACGTCACTAACATCAAAGTATGCTAATTCCGGTGGATCAAAATCATCTTCAGTAAGGAGAACGCCATCGGAGGTCTTGCTGAAGATGTGTGTCGTAGGAGGACCATCAAGACTCTCCCCATAGTTGTTAGGGAGAGGAGAAGGTGACCAGCTCGGGCTGTCATCGACCTTCTTATAAAGAAAGCTCGGTAACGAGGGGTGGGCGGGTGGTTGAAGAATAGTTTGAGTGCCAGATGCGGGAGGTGTTGTACCTGGTCGTTCGTTGGGTACAGATGGTATGGTGTCATCAGCGGTGTCAGAATCAGCGGGTGAAACGCTAGGAGGAACTGAGTTGCCCTGTTTTGTAGAATCGTCAATGGAGTTATTCTGAGTGGTATGCTCCCCATGTTTGAATGCTGGAGCGTCTCCAGTGGCGTATAAACAGGACAAGGAATCTTTGGCGTTACGCCATTTGATGAAACCATCATCAGTGAATAGGCCCGCGCGTTTGTTGCGGGACTCAGGCGTAAGAGCAGATCGGACACCGGACCGGTCAAGTAACTTGTTGGTAACGGGATCCCAGATTCAGAAGCAGAGTCCATTGCCAACATGTTTGGCGATGCCAACGAAGTGACCGAGACGTTCGGTAGACTGGGTACCAAAAGGGGAGTCGTTGGTCTTGAAATAAACAGGTTCAAACCAGAAGAAACTGGTGTATGCGCTGATGTCGCCAAGTGTACCGGTAGCAATGAAGACCGGTTGTTTGTCTGACACCGTAGGATCAGAAATAATATTAAGGAGACCAGCGACGTATGTCATGCACAGTAGCCATAGGTGTGGTGGTGTGCCTGTACGATCCATGACGCGATTGACAATGCGTTTGAACATTTGATATTGACGTTCGAATTGATTCTGGTGTTGGTGATAAGGTTCACTTTGCCAGAGTCCAATCCATAGCATTTTGAGATAATCGACAACACCTTCTTACTAGATTGGTAGTTACCGTGGTCGCAAAGGAGGCGAATGGGCCTGCCCCATTTTCGAACAAAGTTCTGGAAGCAAGATAGAAAATCGCCGGTGGTACGCATTTCTTCAAGGTGTATAATATGTGACTTTTGGCCGAAGAAGATCTGAGCAATCTTGGATATTAAATTCCTTTCGTGACCAGAAGTACCAAAGCTACCAGAGGGTAGATTTCCTATTCGTACGAATCAATGAGTCCCGTATCAATCTAAGTAATCGATTCCCACGGCATATCGATTCCCACGGCGCATCGATTCCCACGACGTATCGATTCCCATCGCGCATCGACGGTGAGCAATCTCTGTTTTACAATATTGCCATTGTTCTTCGGTGAGCAAACTCTGATTTCATAAAATATCACACGAGCTACGGGAGCAATTCCTGACCTTAATGATAAACATATCATGAAGTCTTCCTAACGGAACAAGAGAAGAAAACCGTTGGCGTGCGATTCTCACACAATACATATACATGCATACAGATATATATGGTCAACGACCAATACATGTACAGAGATAATCAGTGAGTAATCCCAGCACTACGCAACAGCAGTTGCAATGTATTCATCTCAATAAAAGAGATATCTTGCATCTCAGCAAGATTTCACTTTATCTTATACTTTTAACATTCAACTGATTTAAATCCCAAAATTCACACTAGTTGCTATCAACTACTACTTGTAATCTACATACTAAGGTCTGTCTCGCTGCAATCTGAATAAGTCACAGCAAGAAGAGATCTGGCGTCTCCCTAGCTTCGCCTGTAGTCCGATTATCCGTTGCGAAAGTATCCAAACACATTTATCACGCGTAGAGTACAATCGTTCGTCTACTAACACACTAACGCAGCGTTGCTGTTCCTCAGAAGCCTTTGAATCAGTCTCTCAACAGATCGGATTCAGAAGGAAAATAATAGATTAACAGTCGCAAGCTCTAAGAAGGCTTGCACACAAAGAGGGACAAGAACGGACCTGAATTCGATCTCTACGCTGGCATATGCGTACACGAAGTAGTTCTCATTCCCAGTCACCGCGCAATTCTCTCGGAGGATCGGAACCGGCACTGATGCCGAACATACCGACGATGGCCGGCGGCGAAGAAAAGAATGACGCAGAAGTCGCTGCAATCAATCACTTCCCCAGTTTCGATACTGATATGAAGAAGATACTCGTATCCCTACTCTGCATAACAAGTGAAGACGGTAGTAAACTGTGTTTAGCTCTCAAGGAAGGCGGATTGTGCAAGTGGAATGCATTCCTCGGCGCGCTCATCGAACCGGATTTTGCACGCGAGCTTACCTATACTGATGGAGGGCTACCAATGAATATCCCTCGGTCCGTTCAAAGGAACGTAGAAGCACTTGCGGATTACGCTATCGATCTACAAGAAGGCGATGGCGCTCTAGCAGAAGACTTGAGAACCTGGAAGGACGTGAAATCATATACATATAAAGAATTTGAGACTTTCCGCGAAGAGCGTGCCCAATGTATGCGTAATGAATCCGCTCTGAATCCCCCACCTCCTCCGGCGGGGAGTAGCAAAAAGTCCCCTCAGCAGGTAAAGTACGAATCTTGGTGTCGAAAAGCACGGGATGAAAAGTCCTTTACACCCCTCACGAATGACTCAAGATTCGAACACTGGCTCGTTGGCTTCAAGGCTAAACTCGAGGCATACGGCATCGACACCGAGACATTCCTTGATGAAACTTGGCCTCCAGCTACGCTTGTGGGTTACACCCGTGATCTCTACGTCAAACAATGTGCCTTCTTCTGGGTACTAATGTTGGAAGTCTTCAAAAGTGACCTCTCTGCGTCGTGTGTACACAGCCATTCTACCACTCGTGATGGACGCAAGGCATACTTCGATTTCGTAAACCTTCACAGCAAATCAAAAGCCAAGGTATATGACAACTCGACCCAGCTACAAGCGTTGCTAAAGTTGAATCTCAACAATTGGAAGGAATCGAAAGTGAAATTCATTACACATTGGTTTGATGAATTAAATCACCTCAATAAACTTCGTCCTCCTAACAAGCCCCTTGAATACCATACCGTAAAATCGGCACTATGTCAAGCATGCTATTCCAGCTTTCAGCTAAGTGAACAGTTTGCCAAAGTCAAGGATCCAGGTGGGACGAATAGCACCGTGACGGATGCAGCCGCCAAAGCAGCTGCTATCCACGATCTTAAAATCACGCTCCTACTTGAAGCAACCCGACTTGATTCCCAGTCCGCGATGTCCGCTCCTCGGTCGACCGTACGTGCACACGTTCATGTTTTTTCTTCTGAACAAAGCCAAAATCATGATGACTATGCTCTCCCCATTCGAATTTGAAGGGAGACTATCAAGATTATGCTGTATTTAAAGCTGGACGTACCCCTGACCCTACCACAAGGTTACCTACAAACATATGGAAGGCCTTGTCACGTCAGGACATGAAGAGTTGGCTTAGTTTTTCCCCGGAAGGCAAGAAAATCGTGGTCGCCTCATTGCGACACGACTTACTTAACGCGGACCAATCTGACCCCAACAGTGTCAAACCCATTACCCGGAAGGCATACCAACATGAACATTCGGTATCATTTCGAGAAGACGATACTCCGGCCAACGATGAGCATGCCAATTCCGCAGCAGACCTACACCCTGCTGTAGAAAATGATCGTAGAGGTGTTTTCCATGCATCCCTAGGTGTGTACAAATCAACGACCTCTCCGTCCAAGGACCAGCGACCTCTCAAGTCTTCTGTGTCACCCGCGCATCCCGCTCGATTCCTTTCCGACAACCCTGACATTCAGTACAAAAAGGACGGTGACACCCAAATACCTGTAGGAACATCATCATATTCCGCCAATTTTCACCAGTGGTATACTCCTGAAGAAGATCTCACCTTTCCTAACGACAGCCCAGTAACGTCATACACATACGGCATACACAAAACTACGGTCACTAGCCCTGGTTTTGCCATGGTAGATTGCGGCGCAAATGGGTGCATCATCGGCAATGATGCATGTCTCATCTCCAAGGATATCCCACCGCGATACGTTAATGTCACCGGAATTAACAATCATCAGGTACAAAATATCCCCATTGCTACGTGCGGGGCATATTCCATGTCGAACAGAGGCCCCGTCATCCTCATTTTCAACGAGTGTGCCTATACAGGACGACACCCTTCTATATTGTCCTCCGGCCAGATGGAAGCATATTTTTCCACTGTCGACGACACATCTATCAAAGCGGGCGGCGGACAGGTAATCACCACCTCCGATGGATATGCACTGCCTCTTAGCATACGACATGGTTTACCATACCTTGCGATGCGAAAGTACACGACTGTTGAGTTTGACACACTTCCACATGTTATCATGACATCCGATAAGCATTGGGACCCATCAGTTCTCGATACCACGATCAGTGCGAAGGATGAACAATTTCTCCAGAAATATCCTCCCCAGCCACAGCAACTCCCTTATGCCGATTACGACGAATATGGGAACCCACGTTGCCTTGAAGGATTAGATATCTCTGTTTCCCCAGGGTCCTCCACAGTCACATCCCTCAGTTCGTATTCCAGCCATTCCACTCGATCTCCCTTCCTTCCTATTGATGACCATAGGGCCAACGATCACTCCTTTTGGCTTACCTCCACCGACTACGCTCATCAAGAACGTCTCGCATGCTGTGCGTTACCCGCAGCCTCTGGGACAGTTACCGCGTTTCCAACGGATTGTACTGCCAGTGACACTACACGTATTGCAGCTACACCCCGCGAAAGATACCCCAACGAACATGACTACTTGTCCCTGAAACCTTTCTTTTGTTGGGTTTCCACCGATCGCATCAAGGCTACGTTTGAAAACTCAACCCAATATGGCTCATTAGCGGTTAGTCCTGATGGAAACATTTTCAAACGTTTTCATTCCCCTCAACCGGCCATGAACGTTCGACCCTTCAATGACGATGTTATGTCCGATGCTGTCTATTCAGATGTCCCAGCAATTGATGGTGGCTCCAAGATTGCCCAGATCTTCTTCGGCCGCAAATCACATATTATACACGTTGAGGAAATGCGTACCACCGGCGACTTCCTATCTTGCTTCCAGAACTTTGTTCGAAAATGGGGCAGACCCATTCGCCTCCTTTGCGACCATGGTAACTATCAATCCAGTAAGAAGGTCGTTGATTACCTCAAAATGTTATGGATTGGACTCTGGCAAAGTGAACCTTATCACCAACACCAGAATCAATTCGAACGACGATACCAAACGTTCAAGCGCATTGTCAATCGCGTCATGGATCGTACAGGCACACCACCACACCTATGGCTACTGTGCATGACATACGTCGCTGGTCTCCTCAATGTTGTTTCTGATCCTACGCTGTCCGATAAACAGCCGGTCTTCATTGCCACCGGTACACTTGGCGACATCAGCGCATACACCAGTTTCTTCTGGTTTGAACCTGTTTATTTCAAAACCAATGACTCTCCTTTCGGTACCCAGTCTACCGAACGTCTCGGTCACTTCGTCGGCATCGCCAAACATGTTGGCAATGGACTCTGCTTCCGCATCTGGGATCCCGTTACCAACAAATTACTTGACCAGTCCGGTGTCCGCTCTGCTCTCATGCCTGAGTCACGCAACAAACGCGCGGGCCTATTCACTGATGATGGTTTCATCAAATGGCGTAACGCCAAGGATTCCTTGCCCCGTTTATACGCCACTGGAGAAGCTCCAGCATTCAAACATGGGGAGCATACCAATCAGAGTAAACCCATTGACGAGTCTACGAAACCAAACAACTCAGTTCCCCCTAGCGTTTCACCCGCTGATTCGGACACTGCCGATGACACCGTTCCATCTGTACCCAACAAACAACCAGATACTACGCCCCACGCATCTGGCACTCAAACAATTCTTCAACCACCCGCCCACCCCTCGTTACCGAGCTTTCTTTATAAGAAGGTCGATGACAGCCCGAGCTGGTCACCTTCTCCTCTCCCTAACAACTATGGGGAGAGTCTTGATGGTCCTCCTACGACACACATCTTCAGCAAGACCTCCGATGGCGTTCTCCTTACTGAAGATGATTTTGATCCACCGGAATTAGCATACTTTGATGTTAGTGACGTCACAACTCCACACACCAACCCCGCTACTCCTTCAGTAGACCCATCACAGGTAGTTGTTACCGACGAAGAAGGCAACGCACAATTTGACGATGACGGTAAACCCCTTACCATTCCTACGATCCCGATTGCCAACCTACAAGGACGATCCTTCCTTGTAACCAATCCAGATGGCACCCGGAAACGTCTTACCATCGTCGATGTTGAAGATAGCCTTGAACGCAACAACGACTTCATCAAGTTCAAGTGCAAACACTCCGATGACGAACTCAATGATATCATTGCATACAATGATGTCATGAATTACATACATCGTGATTCAACACAAGAAGACGGCAAACTCTGGTCGTTTCGCCGCATCCTAGGACACCAAGGTCCACTGGATAACAAGCATCCTCAATACAAAGGTTCCAAGTATAACCTTTGGATTGAATGGGAAAATATGGAACGCACATATGAACCTCTGGCCAACATTGCGGCTGATGACCCTGTCACCGTTGCACAATATGGGAAAGACAACAACTTACTTGACCTCCCGGGTTGGAAACGCCTCAAGCGAATCACCAACCTAGCGCAACGAACCAAGAAACTTGATCGACTCGTGCACCAAGCCAAACTACGTTCTTTCCGTACCACTCCGCAGTATCAATATGGATTCAAAGTGCCTCGTAACCACGAAGAAGCCCTCCAATTTGATCAAGCAAACGGAAACACCAAATGGGAAGATGCCACCACTCTGGAAATGGCACAACTCAATGAGTACAATACATTCATTGATAAAGGCGTGTACAAGACAAGCTCCATTCCCCCGGGATTCCAACAGATCAAGGTACACATGATATACGCTGTCAAGCACGACGGTAGACACAAGGCTCATCTCGTTGCTAACGGTAATCTCACTGAGGCCCCTATCCACAGTGTTTACGCAGGTGTTGTATCTCTCCGCGGCCTACGTATGTGCCTATTCCTAGCTGAACTCAACAACTTAGAAGCATGGGGCACCGACATAGGTAACGCCTACTTAGAAGCAGTCACCTGCGAGAAAGTATGCATCAAGGCAGGTCCCGAATTCGGATCGCTGGAAGGTCACCTGTTGATCATTTACAAAGCCCTATACGGTCTCAGGTCTTCAGGCAAGTGCTTTGGAGACTTACTCGCGGCTTGTCTCATCGAACTCGGCTTCGAAAGATCCCGCGCAGAACCGGAAATATTCCTCAAGCCTGGTACGAACAAGCATGGTGAACGTGTATATGAACTTATATGCACATATGTCGATGACCTATGTCTTTGCATGGCAGATCCCAATTCCTTCCTGAAGATACTGCAGTCGTCACCATATAACTTCAAACTGAAGGGATCTGGACCTATGAACTTTCACTTAGGTTGTGGATTTGAGCGCGACGAACATGGTGTTCTATGCATGAATCCCATAAAGTTCATCAAAAAGATGGAAGCGTCTTACGAACAAATGTTCGGATGCAAACCTAACACTAGGTTCCAATCACCCATTGCGGAGAACGATCATCCTGAATTGGACTCCTCAGCCTTTCTCGAAGAAACCGGTATACAGAAATACCAAAGTATGATCGGTTCACTACAATGGATCATCGCTATTGGCCGTTTCGATGTACAAACAGCCGTGATGACGCTCTCCAGTTTCAGAGCTCAGCCACGAGATGGGCATCTCGAACGTGCAAAACGTATCTATGGATACATCTCCAAGTTTAGACATTTTAAAATCAGATTCCGCGTGGAACCACCCGATTTTATATTGACTAAACCCGACACCATCGACTGGTCCAACACCGTCTATGGGGAGCATTCTGAAGAGCTACCCGACGACGCTCCTGCACCGCTTGGAAAGACAGTAGTGTTGACACATTTCTATGATGCCAACCTCATGCATGATATTCTCAGTGGTAAGGCTGTAACCGGCATTCTTCATTTTGCGAACAAGACTCCCATGATGTGGTTCTCGAAGAAGCAGTCCACTACGGAAACAGCCACCTTTGGAGCTGAATTTGTTGCAGGAAGGACTTGCATCGAACAGATCGTCGATTTGCGCCACTCATTCCGATACCTAGGAACACGAGTCCATGATGTCTCATATTCTTGGGGTGACAACGAAAAGATGATCCAAACATCAACCTTCCCTTACGCAAGGTTGCACAAGCGTCACAATATTCTGTCGTTTCACTACGTACGAAGCAAGATAGCGAGAGGTTTCATTTTAATGATGCACATCCCAGGTAAGGATAACTGTGCAGACATTCTCACCAAGCATTGGAGTCACTCAGTTGTGTATCCACTGCTCAGGCCCATCTTCCACTTCTGTGGTAATACCGGCGACCTTCTTCAGGATGATGGAGGCATCATGTAGAGTGTGATGACCCTTCACAAGGAGACATGGGGAGTATTAAATTCCTTTCGTGACCAGAAGTACCAAAGCTACCAGAGGGTAGATTTCCTATTCGTACGAATCAATGAGTCCCGTATCAATCTAAGTAATCGATTCCCACGGCATATCGATTCCCACGGCGCATCGATTCCCATGACGTATCGATTCCCATCGCGCATCGACGGTGAGCAATCTCTGTTTTACAATATTGCCATTGTTCTTCGGTGAGCAAACTCTGATTTCATAAAATATCACACGAGCTACGGGAGCAATTCTTGACCTTAATGATAAACATATCATGAAGTCTTCCTAACGGAACAAGAGAAGAAAACCATTGGCGTGCAATTCTCACACAATACATATACATGCATACAGATATATATGGTCAACGACCAATACATGTATGGAGATAATCAGCGAGTAATCCCAGCACTACGCAACAGCAGTTGCAATGTATTCATCTCAATAAAAGAGATATCTTGCATCTCAGCAAGATTTCACTTTATCTTATACTTTTAACATTCAACTGATTTAAATCCCAAAATTCACACTAGTTGCTATCAACTACTACTTGTAATCTACATACTAAGGTCTGTCTCGCTGCAATCTGAATAAGTCACAGCAAGAAGAGATCTGGCGTCTCCCTAGCTTCGCCTGTAGTCCGATTATCCGTTGCGAAAGTATCCAAACACATTTATCACGCGTAGAGTACAATTGTTCGTCTACTAACACACTAACGCAGCGTTGCTGTTCCTCAGAAGCCTTTGAATCAGTCTCTCAACAGATCGGATTCAGAAGGAAAATAATATTGGAGCCACCATCAATTGCTGGGACATCCGAATCGACAGCATCGGACATAACGTCGTCATTGAAGGGTCGAACGTTCATGGCCGGTTGAGGGGAATGAAAACGTTTGAAAATGTTTCCATCAGGACTAACCGCTAATGAGCCATATTGGGTTGAGTTTTCAAACGTGGCCTTGATGCAATCTGTGGAAACCCAACAAAAGAAAGGTTTCAGGGACAAGTAGTCATGTTCGTTGGGGTATCTTTCACGGGGCGTAGCTGCAATACGTGTAGTATCACTGGCATTACAATCCGTCGGAAATGCAGTGACTGGTGTCCCAGAGGCTTCAGGTAAAGTGCAGCATGCGAGGCGTTCCTGGTGAATGTAGTCGGTGGAAGTAAGCCAAAATGATTGATCGTTGGTTCTATGATCATCAATAGGAAGGAAGGGAGACCGAGTGGATTGGCTGGAATATGAACTGAGAGACGTGACCGTGGAAGATCTGGGGGATACAGAGATATCCAATCCTTCAAGGCAACGTGGATTTCCGTATTTGTCGTAATCGGCATATGGGAATTGCTGTGGCTGAGGAGGATATTTCTGGAGAAATTGTTCATCTTTTGCACTGATTGTGGTATCAAGAACAGATGGGTCCCAATGCTTATCGGATGTCATGATAACATGTGGGAGCGTGTCAAACTCAATAGTCGTGTACTTTCGCATCGCAAGGTATGGTAAACCGTGTCGTATGCTAAGAGGCAGTGCATATCCATCGGAGGTGGTGATTACCTGTCCACCGCCCGCTTTGATGGATGTGTCATCGACAGTGGAAAAATATGCTTCCATCTGACCGGAGGACAATATAGAAGGGTGTTGGCCTGTATATGCACATTCATTGAAAATGAGGATGACGGGACCTCTGTTCGATATGGAATAAGCTCCGCATGTAGCAATGGGAATATTTTGTACTTGGTGATTGTTAATGCCGGTGACATTGACATATCGTGGTGGGATATCCTTGGAGATGAGGCATGCATCATTGCCGATGATGCAACCATTTGCGCCGCGATCGACCATGGCAAAACCAGGACTAGTAACCGTAGTTTTGTGTATGCGGTATGTGTACGACGTTACTGGACTATCATTAGGAAAGGTCCGATCATCGTCAGGATTATACCACTGGTGAAAATTGGCGGAATAGGAGGATGTTCCTACAGGTATTTGGGTGTCACCGTCCTTTTTGTACCAAATGTCGGGGTTTTCGGAGAGGAATCGAGCGGGATGCGCAGGTGACACGGAAGACTTGAGAGGTCGTTGGTCCTTGGATGAAGATGTTGTTGATTTGTATACACCTAATGATGCATGGAAAACACCTCTACGGTCATTTTCTACAGCAGGATGTAGGTCTGCTGCGGAATTGGCATGTTCATCTTTGTTCAAAGTATCGTCTTCTTGGAATGATACAGAGTGTCCATGTTGATATGCCTTCCGGGTGATGGGCTTGACATTGTTGGGGTCAGGTTGATCCTTTGAGAGTAAGTCGTGTCGTAACGATGCGACCACGATTTTCTTGCCTTCCGGAGAAAAACTTAGCCAACTCTTCATGTCCTGACGTGACAGGGCCTTCCATATGTTTGTGGGCAGGCGCGTGGTAGGGTCAGGGGTACGTCCAGCCTTAAATACCGCATAGTCTTGATAGTCTCCTTCAAATTCGATAGGGAGAGCATAGTTGTCATGGTTTTGGCTTTGTTCAGATGAGAAGTCATGAACGTGTGCACGTACAGTCGACCGAGGAGCCGCCATAGCGAACTGGGAATTGAGACGAGTTGCTTCGAGTTGAAGCGTGATTTTAAGTTTGTGAATAGCAGCTGCTTCAGCGACTGCATCTGTCACGGTGCTATTTGTCCCACCTGGATCCTTGACTTTGGCAAACTGTTCACTTAGCTGAAAGCTGGAATAGCATGCCTGACATAATGCTGATTTTGCAGTATGGTACTCAAGGGGCTTGTTGGGAGGACGGAGCTTGTTGAGGTGATTTAATTCATCAAACCAATGTGTGATGAATTTCACTTTGGATTCTTTCCAATTGCTGAGATTCAACTTGAGCAACGCTTGTAGTTGAGTCGAATTGTCATATACCTTGGCTTTTGATTCGCTGTGAAGGTTTACGAAATCAAAGTATGCTTGACGTCCATTACGAGTGGTAGAATGGCTGTGTACACATGATGCGGAGAGATCGCTTTTGAAGACTTCCAACATTAGTACCCAGAAGAAGGCACACTGTTTGACAAAAAGGTCACGTGTATAACCTTGAAGCGCAGCTGGAGGCCATGTTTCATCAAGGAATGTTTCTGTGTTGATGTCGTATGCCTCAAGTTTAGCTTTGAAACCTACGAGCCAATGTTCGAATCTTGAGTCATTCGTGAGGGGCGTAAAAGACTTTTCATCCCGTGCTTTTTGGCACCAAGATTTGTACTTTACCTGCTGAGATGACTTTTTATTACTTCCCGGCGGAGGAGGTGGAGGGTTCAGAGCAGATTCGTTCTGCATGTGTAGGGCACGTTCCAT
This sequence comes from Pseudo-nitzschia multiseries, assembly GCA_037355745.1. NCBI lineage: Eukaryota > Bacillariophyta > Bacillariophyceae > Bacillariales > Bacillariaceae > Pseudo-nitzschia > Pseudo-nitzschia multiseries. Next base: position 10,648,181 of record CM074789.1, read on the forward strand.
GCGGAATGGTTGGAATTCCTTATACGTATATGATTTTACATCTTTCCATTCTTTCTCATCTTCTTGTAGTTCGAGAGCGAACTCCGCAAGTGCCTCTATGATCCTTTGGATGGATCGAGGGATATGCGTTGGTAGTCCTCCCTCAGTATAGGTAAGCTCGCGTGCAAAATCCGGTTCGATAAGTGCGCCGAGAAATGCATTCCACTTGCATAATCCGCCTTCCTTGAGAGCTAAACACAACTTGTTATTTGCCTCACTTGTTATGCTGAGTAGGGATACGAGTATTGTCTTCATATCAGTGTCAAAACTGGGTAAATGGTTGGCAGTAGTAACTTCGACATCACCTGTGTTGTTCTCGCCCCCAAATACATTGGCAGGCATTACCGGTATGTTCGGCATTTGTGACGGTTCCGATCCTTCGAAGGAATTGCGCGGTGAATGAAAATGAAATCTGCTTCGTGTACGATGTGCGACTGGCATGCGCCAGCGTAGGGATTGTATTCAATTTCGTTCCTGTTCCTTTTTGTGTGCAAGCCACCTTGGAGCTTGCGACTGTTAATCTATTATTTTCCTTCTGAATCCGGTCCGTTGAGGGTCTGATTCAAAGGCTTCTGAAGAACAGCAACGCTGCGTTAGTGTGTTAGTAGACAAACGATTGTACTCTACGCGTGACAATTGTGGTTGGATACTTTTGGCAACGGATAATCCGACTACAGGCAAGACTATGGAAATGCCAGATCTCTTCTTGCTGTGACTTGTTCAGATTGCAGCAAGACAGACCTTAGTATGTAGATTACAAGTAGTTGGTAGCAACTAGTGTGAATTTTGGGATATAAATCAGTTGAATGTTAAAAGTATAAGATAAAGTGAAATCTTGCCAAAATGCAAGATATCTCTTTTATTGAGATGAATACGTTGCAACTGCTGTTGCGTAGTGATGAGATTACTCGCTGATTATTTCCGTACATGTATTGGTCGTTGACCATATATATCTGTATGCATATATATATACTGTGTGAGAATCACACGCCAACGGTTTTCTTCTCTTGTTCCGTTAAGAAGACTCCATGAATTGTTTATCATTAAGGTCAGGAATTGCTCCCGTAGCTCGTGTGATATTTTATGAAATCAGAGTTTGCCCACCAAAGAACGATGGCAATACTGTAAAACAGGGATTGCTCACCGTTGATGCGCGATGGGAATCGATGCACAGTGGGAATCAATATGCTGTGGGAATCGATTACTTTGATTGATACGGGACTCATGGATTCGTACGAATAGGGTATCTACCATCTGGTAGCTTTGGTACTTCTGGTCACGAAAGGAATTTAATAACTGTTGTTGAGTTTTGGTTGCAATTTCTCGGCAAAATTAGCGTTTGCAATTTTTCAGCTGGGCAAAATTAGCAATGATCACCAAAAAATCGTTCCTAAGTGGTTTCGATTAGAGGCCAATTCTACATAGGACCCTTCCAGTGTTCCACTCGGTTCTTCAAGTCCCTTCCCTTTGAGATAAGAGAGGTCTCACAGGTCAAACTTCAAGCTGTTTTTTTAAGTGGTTTTGATTAGAGCTCGTTTCTACATAGAACCCTTCCAGTGTATCACCCGGTTCTTCAAGTCCATTCCCTGTGAGATAAGAGAGGTCTCACAGGTCGAACTTCAAGTTCCCTTCTGTTCCTCCCCTGACCTATAAGTGTGAATTGACCTATAGCCCCTGGTCTTTAAGTGTTTTTGCTCAAGGTCCTACTTCCTACATATACCATCAGGTGTGCCCTACAGCTGGCATCTGTTTTCACACCTATAGCCCCTTGGCTCCTAAGTGGTTTCGATTAGAGACTGATTCTACATAGGACCCTTCCAGTGTTCCACCCGGTTCTTCAAGTCCCTTTCCTGTGAGATAAGAGAGGTCTCACAGGTCGAACTTCAAGTTCCAGCCTACATACCCTGTGCCCCCTAAGTGTTGTTCTTTTATGGTTTCCATCCTGCATAGGAAACCTCCAGTGTACAGCCCGCCTTGTTCTTCTTCCTCCAAGACCATGGACCCTGTACCCCCATAACTAAATTCCACTGAGGGGCTTCCATTTCCTTACCGTAGGATCTCAGTGTCCCGCCGATTTCTTGCTTCTTCCACCAAGCAGTGCGTCGCTATGCCCTTCCTATGATGTTTATCCCTTCCTCCTGTCCGCCGATCGAAAAACTCCTCCTTGATGACCCTTCCTACTGTTGTCGGTGGCAAATTTGATCGAACAACTCCAACTCCAACTCAGATCTCAGTGTACGAGTACCGCCCGCTTGCTTCTTCCACCAAGCAGTGCGGCGCTATGCCCTTCCTATGTGTATCCCTTCTTACTGTCCTTGTTGGCGGCAAATTTGATCGAAACACTCCTTGATTGAACAACTCGACGACCGAGGTGCGGAAGACTCCAGATCAAACGCACCTCCACTACTCAAACTCCCCTGCCTTGTTCTTCTTCCTCCAAGACTATGACACCTGTCTTCTTCCATCCCACATACCGTAGGACCACAGGCGGGCCATGCGGCGCTGCTACTCCTATGTGTATCCCTTCCTACTGTATGATTGTTGGCAGCTGCCTCCTGTTAGGCTTCTGCTTGGGGCACCATTCATCAGTTTGTTCTTTGTACCCTCCCTGCTTGCTTTCAGGATTCGTTTGAAAATTTGTCATTCTACAACTTGGGGCTTAAACTCTCTTTGATTGAGGCGACGTTAAAGTCTGGATACAGACTGAGTAGTTTAGATCCACCTTTGGTGGTTGAGGTTACTTAAATAAGAATATTAATTAATTATTCATTTTATGCTGGCGGGAATGACTCATTATCCTCTATTTGCAATGATATTGTCATAGCGTTATTATGAATTTCTTCTTAAACGTTTTCACTTCTCAATATCCCCTAAGAACCCATCATTTTACAGCTTTTTCACAATAAGCACCCTAGGAATATGAAATTCAAAAAGATGGCAAACATGGTTTGGCGAGGAATCTCATACCCCATCTTTACAATTCAGAAAATCTCATAGTACCCCATCCAAACCCATCAGAATGTCCGGTCATCATCTCATACCCTGTTTGTTTTCATCTTCAACTCTCATACTCTGTCCTTGCATATGCATTTGAAAAGCACCAAAATCTCATACCCTGCATCGTCTGGTATGTATTCCCAAAGCTCCAAATTCATACGACCCTGTCATGGCTTATCAAATAAAGTCATCATAGGCATATGTTTTTGTTAGCATAATTATTTTTAGTGAGAGGGACCCCTTAAGTGTGTTGGAAGGTGTTTAAGAAACAGATAGCCTGTTTTCAGTACACATCCCCAACAAACACTCTATTTTCAGTTCGTTTTTAAGTCCCATCTTTATAATATGGCGCAAAATACTTTGTTAAATACGTTCTTAAAATACCGCGCTGAATACCTTCTTAAAATATACGCTAAATACCTTCTTAAAATATGGCAAAAACTAGCTACAGCAGCAACAAAAGACCAATGGAAATGCCAAAACAAATTGAACAGAGCCTACCCTGGTTCAAAAGGGGGGACGGGTCGCCCTCTGGTGGTTGTGGCTCCTGGAAGAGGAACAAGAGAAGCAGCGGCGCTCAAGGTTGCGGTTGCAGCAGCAGAAGCAGGCAGGAGCAGCAGTGGCGGCGGCAGAGTTGTCATTGGGTGTGAAGGATTGCCAGTGGTGCTGGTCTTTCATTGTCTGCGTCCAAGTCTGCTCTGCTTCCATTTTAAGCAGGTATTTAAAGAAGAAGGAGGTATTTAGCGCTGCATTTTAAGAAGGTTGTTAGCGCAGTATTTTAAGAAGGTATTTAGGGCTGTATTTTGCGCTGTACTTTAATGTTTGCAAAATATATTTATCTGCTGTTAAAATTGAATAGTATAAAGGAGATTATTGCAAATGCAGATAAAATAGCTTCTTCTTTGTACAAAAATACGTTTGTTGGCTTTTGGTATTCAATATTCATATTGTGACGAGTATTGTGAAATGGACATAGATTGCCAGTTTTCAAGAAGCTAATAGAATTATGAAGAAATTTGTAATAACACTACGACAAAGTCATTGCACATAGAGGATAATATTACAACAGATGAGTGTCATGGGGAAAAAACAAAAATTGAGTGGAGAATGAATTATTATTGGGGTAAGCATGAAATGAAGTTGTGCCAGAAGAAAACGTGAAGGAACCATAATAATGCTGGGGCTGAAACAATGAGTGCAAAAATAGTCCTCCTTGAAATTGTTGCATGCAGAAATACATAGAAAATTATTTTCCATGCGTGCAACAAACAATTCCAAATTTTTAAAAGAAATTGCACAAATTTGACGCTAGCATGATCATAGTTCAAGTGACGAAAATAGTGGTCCCGTACTAGTGCAAGAATAACATAGTCCATTGCAGAAACTGAACTTACAAATAACAACGAGATGGAAGACAAAACACAACCCACAATTAATTCAAACAAAGGCGCACCATGGTTTGTTATTTTTACTGATCTGTACAGGGATGTACGGATAAGGTGCAAACGGAAGCCCTGAATTTTGTATCATTTCGAAACTGGATTTGACGTGGTGTTATGTGCCAAATACGGACACTTGGTACTCAATTTAAAATTTTGACCTATGACTACTAGGAAAAGCCAGATCCAAATGACCGCTCAATTGATGTAGCGATCCGGATGAAAGGAATGGTAGTGCCACGTGGCACTCCCTAGGATCGGAAGCAGGACAGACCAGTGTATGAAGGACAGACCGGGGAACATCCTTGAGTATCCAAAGTGTGTACGCCAGTCACTGTATCACTAAGATAGTCCTATCACTGTGTCACAAAATCACCGGCTTCGGTATTAATTTGAAAAAATACAATAAAAAATACAGGCTACTAGCGCTAACAAGCCTGTAAAAGATTCATCCAGCAAAAATCCAAGCATACAGCTCACTCTTTTGCTCCTAAACTGATTAGTAGTAGAATAAGTTGGCTAACACGTCCTGTTCCAATAGTCATCCCTATTGTACTTGTACAAGCCTACCATTGTGGGTCGATAGTCATCCTATCCTCCTTACCAACACGTCCCCATGCGGCGTTTGTGAACCATTGTCCCAACGCAACGTTGCTAAAGGATGAAGACCTACTCCAAGTACTTCCAAGCTACAGCCAGCCCATTTGGGAACTCTCCAGCAGTAGACCAGAATGAAGCCTACAACACTATTGATGGGTACTTTGCTGCAGCCAATGACGCCCCCCCCCCCCCCCCCCCCACTTCTCGGCCAACTCCTTGACCTGTTTGAAGCCCAAACTGTTGGCGCCCTAGGCATATTCGTGGCTGACACCCTTGGGGAGTCCTGTCTCAGGCTGGTGCACGGCCTCCAGAAGTACCCTGGCGCCTTAGCACAAGCCAGCACCAACAAGGGGAAGGCCTTTGGATACTTGGACAGCATTGAAGGCGACAATAGGGAGTTGGTTCAAGTCAATGCGGGCATGCTCTCCAAGACCCCATCATCCAGAGTATTCTCCTTACGGCATCACATTGATGAACTAGATGCTCATCAACAACCATCCTACTTGATTCCTGTGGTACTGGAGGGGGCTGCCCACGCAGAGATGATCAGCGCACACAAAGCCTTCTTCATCCCTTTTGAGTTGGTCCCCATTCTCCTAGACAAGGCTCTTACCACCAGGCAAGAAATGGGGACTCTATATCCCTATCTTAATCCCCATGGGCTAGTGGGGATCTGCATGCCGCTATTTGACACTCTCAGAGTAGCAGGCACTTTCCCCACTGCACCTGCCAATGACCCAGCATTCATCCAGTCTAGCCCCTCCTTTTGCAGTGAACCCGACCTCACAATGTACATGAAGAACAAGGTACTATACAGGGACCTCCCCAGCCTTAACAGGCCCCCCATTCCACCTGGCGACCCTGTGCTCACAGCGACTGTGACAGCCCTCACAGACCACCAGCTGAAGCTCAGTGAGGGCCTAGACCAGAGGCGCTCATAAACGGTAGCTGCCACAAGGGGCCCCTTGTTTACCAAGCATTTGTTGCTGCTGTGTGGAACAAAGAAGGAAGCAGACCTTCCACCCATCTACACAGTCTGGGCCCAGAAGAGCAAGCACGAGAAGACCCACATGATCTTCCAGAGCCAAGTGGCCACCAGAGCCTATGAGCTGGATATCCAGCCCCCCCTTGTTACCACAGCAGTACTCAAGAGGTTCCAAGACTGCAGCTTCCATGGGACCGATCCTTTCAATGTAGCAGATGGGATACTCCCATTAGCCTTGTTCAACCCCCTTGGGGGATCAGCAGAGACCCTGAAGTGCAAACAGGAAGCAGCTGCCAATGTGGCAGCCTATGACACCATGATCTCCACAGAAGGCAGCTCTCTCACCTTGAAGGACTCACTAGAGCTGTAGAAGACCAAAGCCTACATTCCAGTGGACTGGACCAAAGCCACCACCCAGCTGAGGAGCTACTTGGCTGTCCAGGCAACCATCCTAGGAGCTACACACGAGGTGGTGAAATGCTAGTACCAACGGGGGATCCTACGGCTGGAGTTGCAGCAAATGACCCTCAGGAGGGTCATTGCGGACAAAATGGGGGAGCTCATCACACCTACGATTGAGATCTACTACTTCCAGATTAGGGTGAGGGGGTCGTGGCTGGAAGAGCAATGGGAATCTCCCCGGATTTTGGGGAAGATATCCATAAGTTCTGGATGACCCAGAACCTCAACTGGCTCCCCAATGTGTCCAACGTCATAGCCCTGAGGGATCTACACAGGACACCTCACCCCCCAGCTAAATGGGGCTCCACCGGCAACAACAACAACAACCACTCCCCCAACAACGCCGGCAGCAACAACAGTGGTCAAGATCAGCTCTCTAACCCCAATCGGGACTCCCGGTTCAAAGACAAGTCTCATCCCCTTGTCAAGAAGCTGGAGTCAACCAAACTGTGAGATGACATTGCCTCCATGAAGGCCAAGGGCAAAGGTCAATTAAAGCATCCCGATGACAGAGAATGGTGCCACACTTGGCATATCAAAGGTTCTTGCTTTACAGGCTGTAGGCACCTTTATGACCACTCAGAAATCACCCCTAGCGAGTAGGACCAGCGCTGGGAATGGTGCTAAGAGGCATATGCCTGATGCACTGGCAAGCGCAATCTGCAACCAAATGGCGTCAAGCTCCCCCTACTCAACCAAAGCCCAAGGGGGACCATAAGTGCACAGCAATTATCTAATCCAACTTCATCTAATCACAACTTACAAATCCCACATGAATTAGGAAAGTCCCAAAAACAACTTGCGCGGCTTACACTTATTGATTCTCCTCAACTGTTGTATGTGCCCCGTCCAATTGCAGCAGCAGCAGCAGCAGCAGCACGGCGATCAATCAAAGACAGCTGCAACAGTAACAGCAACAGCAACAACAAACGCGCTACCAGCAGCCACCACACCAACAGTCACCATTCTTACAGTCGCTCCGCCAGTCACATCATGTGTACCAGCAGCCACCATTACAACCTTCACTCCACCTAGGCCCAAACCATTCGAGCCCTCCAGACCAACAAGGACCGCCCTAGTCTACAACTCCAGCCAAACCCTTCCACCACAGGAATGGGAAACCATTCCAACACGTGAATGCCGACACCTAAACCCTCCCCCCGCCAACCAATCAGAAGGGTCCTTCCAGCACCAACATGCTTACCCCCGAGACCGCCTTGATGATCACATTGACCATGTCATCCTTCACTACCACAGCTCTTCCAGCTGGGG